>QRFJ01004319.1:35538-109204 GCA_006176705.1 Cocos nucifera | reverse complement strand
CAATATGGATGGCACTGGAGAACAAGGAGAAAATTGCTTTTGTTACTGACCGTGGTCTTTATTGTTATAGGATTATGCCCTTTGGACTCAAAAATATAGAGGCAACGTACCAGCGCTTGGTCAATAAGATCTTCAAAAAGTAGATCGGCCACAACATAGACGTATACGTGGATGACATGCTCATCAAAAATCGAGCTTCTTTAAATCACCTTGTCGACCTTGAAGAGACCTTCAGTGCATTCAGGAAGCACAAGATGAAACTGAACCTGACCAAGTGCTTCCTTGGTGTGACCTTTGAAAAGTTTCTGAGGTTTATGGTGTTGAGGCAAAGGATTGAAGCAAATCTTGAGAAAATCCGAGCCATCCAGGAGATGACTGCTCCAAAAATAATCAAGGAAGTTCAACGTCTGACTGTAAAAGTGGCATTCCTAAATCGCTTCATCTCGAGATTGGCCGAGCGATGCATGCCCTTCTTCCATATTCTCGAGCAACCAAATAACTTCTACTAGATGGTGGAGTGCCAACGGGCGTTTGAGGAGCTTAAAAACTACCTCGGCTCACCCCCACTGCTGGCAAACTTCGAATTCGGAGAAGAATTGTTCCTGTACCTAGCAATCTCCCCAGCAGCCCTGGCAGCAGTCCTGGTTAAGGAAGAAGTGAAGATGCAGCGATCGATCAACTACGTAAGTCGAGTCTTGAGGGATGCAGAGATCAGGTACTCTACGCTAGAAAAATTGACTTACTCTCTTCGAATTGCTGCCAGGAGACTCCGATCTTACTTTCAGGGGCACACCATAATGGTCCTCACGGATCAACCAATAAAAGTAGTCCTTCATCGAATGGATGCTTTTGAGAGGATCGCAAAATGGATAATCGAGCTCACAAAATTTGACATCAACAATCGATCCCGGCCATCGATCAAAGCCCAAATATTCATAGATTTTGTAGTAGAATGTGCCATTCCAGTTGAAGCCGAGTTTGAACAGAATGAGACTGGTGCTCTGCTATCGCAACCGAGCCTCCCCGAGGAGGATGCCAACCTTTTTGAAGGCTTTTGGATTCTATACATGGATGGTTCGTCCAACTCCAGTGGAGCAGGTGCAGGGTTAGTCTTAGTCAGCCCCGATGGAGTTGTCGTCGAGTACGCACTGGAGAAACACCATTTGCCTTAGCCTTTGGAATGGAAGCAGTCATACCAATCGAGCTTAAACTTCCATCAGCATGAGTCGTGGCCTTTAATGAGCAACATAACCCATAGGACCTCAGAGCCAACCTCGATCTATTGGAAGAAAAAAGAGAGGAAGCCCGGGTTTGGATGGTGGCCTATAGGCGAAGGGTGGCCCAATATTATAACTTCAGAGTCAGAAGTAAAATATTCAAAGTAGAAGACTTAGTGCTTCGATGAGCCGCCATCTTCCAGCCTCAAAGTCAGCGGAAGCTTGCCCCAAATTAGGAAGGCCCATATAAAATGGTAGAGATCGTCCGACCCAGGACTTATCGCCTGAACAAGCTTGGAGGAACAACGCTCTCATGACCTTAGAACTTAGAGAATCTGAGGATGTACTACCAGTAATTTTTCCTCAATAAAATTCATCGATTTCAATATTATTATTTCTTGGTGAAAAAATTATGTGATGATAGGAAAGAAACAATTAAAAGCAGTCATGTTAGGAACAGGAGGAGAACCTCATCCTAATATGAGTAAAGTTGAAGGCCTCGTTCATTTTAGACAAGATGGAGGGAGAGGCCCTGACAACGATCCTTATCTACCCCCACAATCCATTAGGAATAGGAGAAGAACATCATCCTAACATGAGCTAAGTCGAAGGCCTTATTCATTTTAGATGTGATGGAGAGAGAGTCCCTGACAATGGCCCTTATATATCCCATAGTCCATTAGGAACAGAAGGAGAACCTCATCCTAACATGAGCAAAGTCGAAGATCTCGTTCATTTTAGACTAGATAGGAGGAGAGGACCCTGACAACGATCCTTATGTGCCTCCATAGCCCATTAGGAATAGGAGGAGAACCTCATCCTAATATGAGCAAAGTTGAAGGCCTCATTTATTTTAGACGAGATGGGGGGAGAGGCCCTGACAATGGTCCTTATGTGCCCCCACAGCCCGTTAGGAATAAGAGGAGAACCTCGTCCTAACGTGAGCAAAGTCGAAGGCCTCATTCATTTTAGACAAGATGGGAGGAGAGGCTTCGACAATGATCCTTATGTGCCCCCATAGTCCGTTAGAAACAAAAGGAGAACCTCGTTCTAATGTGAGCAAAGTCAAAGGCCCCATTCATTTTAGACGAGATGAAGGGAGAGGCCCTGACAACGGCCCTTATGTGCTCCAACAGCCTATTAGGAATAGGAGGAGAACCTCATCCTAATGTGAGCAAAGTTGAAGGCCTCGTTCATTTCAGACAAGATGGGAGGAGAGGTCCTGACAACAGCCCCATTATGCCCAACAACAATAGGAGATAAGATCTCCTTCAACCTCGACTGCTGGAGATAAGATCTCTTCCGAGCTTCTACATCAACATAAGATAAGATCTCCTTCAACCTCGATTGCTGGAGATAAGATCTCTCCCAAGACTTAGAGTCTACGTCAACAAGAGATAAGATCTCCTTCAACCTCGGTTGGAGATAAGTTCTCTCCCGAGCTTCTATGTCAATAGAAGATAAGATCTCCTTCAACCTCGGCTGCTGAAGATAAGATCTCTCCTGAGCTCCATCTTCAACCTCGATTGTTGGAGATAAGATCTCCTCCGAGCCTCAGAGTCTACATCAATAGGAGATAAGATCTCCTTCAACCTCGACTGCTGGAGATAAGATCTCTCCTGAGCTCCACCTTCAATCTTGATTGCTGGAGATAAGATCTTCCTCGAGCATCAGAGTTTATGTCAACAGAAGATAAGATCTCCTTTAACCTCGATTGGAGATAAGATCTCCTCCGAGCTTCAGCTTCCACATCAACAAGAGTAAGATCTCCTTCAACCTCGACTGCTGGAGAGAAGATCTCCCCTGAGCTTCTACGTCAATAGGAGATAAGATCTCCTTCATCCTTGACTACTAAAGATAAGATCTCCTCCAAGCTTCTATGTCAATAGGAGATAAGATCTCCTTCAACCTCGGCGGCTAGAGAAAAGATCTCTCCCGAACTCCACCTTCAACCTCGGCAGCGAGAGATAAGATCTCCCCCAAGCCTCAAAATCTACATCAATAGGAGATAAGATCTCCTTCAACCTCGACTGGAGATAAGATCATCTCCGAGTTTCAGAGTCTATGTTGATAGAAGATAAGATCTCCTTCAATCTCGACTGGAGATAAGATCTCTTTCGAGCTTCTACGTCAATAGGAGATAGGATCTCTTTCAACCTCAACTGGAGATAAGATCTCCTCCGAGCTTCTATGTCAATAGGAGATAAGATCTCCTTCAATCTCGGCTGCTAGAGATAAGATCTTCTCCGAGCTCCACCTTCAACCTCGGTTGTTGGAGATAAGATCTCCTCCGAACCTCAAAAGTCTACATCAATAGGAGATAAGATCTTCTTCAACCTTGATTGGAGATAAGATCTCCCCCAAGCTTCAACTTCTATGTCAATAAAAGATAAGATCTCCTTCAACCTCGACTATTGGAGAAAGATCTCTCCCAAGCTTCTATGTCAATAGGAAATAAGATCTTCTTCAACCTCGGTTGGAGATAAGATCTTTTCTGAGCTTCTATGTCAATAGAAGATAAGATCTCCTTCAACCTCGATCGCTAGAGATAAGATCTCCTCCTAGCTCCATCTTTAACCCCAACTACTAGAGATAAGATCTCCCTCGAGTTTGAGAGTCTATGTCAACAAGAGATAAGATCTCCTTTAACCTTGACTGCTGGAGATAAGATCACTTTCAAGCCTTAGAGTCTACGTCAGTAGGAGATAAGATCTTCTTCAACCTCGACTGTTGGAGATAAATCTTCTTCGAGCTTCTACGCCAATAGAAGATAAGATATCCTTTAATCTCGATTGCTAAAGATAAGATCTCCCATAAGCTCCACCTTCAACCTCGACTGTTGGAGATAATATCTCTCCTGAGCCTCAGAGTCTATGTCAATAAGAGATAAGATCTTCTTCAACCTCGACTGGAGATAAGATCTCCCTTGAGCTTCAGTGTGTACGTCGATAGGAGATAAGATCTCCTTCAAACTCATCTAGAGATAAGATCTTCCTCGAGCTTCTACATCAATAGAAGATAAGATCTCCTTCAACCTTGGTTGTAGATAAGAACTTTTTCGAGCTTCTACGTCAATAGAAGATAAGATCTCCTTCAACCTCGACTGCTGGAGATAAGATCTCTCCCGAGCTCCACCTTCAACCTTGACCACTGGAGATAAGATCTCACCCGAGCTCCACCTTCAACCTTGGCTGCTGGAGATAAAATCTCCTTCGAGCCTCAGAGTCTACGTTAATAGGAGATAAGATCTTCTTCAACCTCGACTGCTGAAGATAAGATCTTCCCCGAGCCTCAGAGTCTACGTCAATAGAAGATAAGATCTCCTTCAAACTCAACTGGAGATAATATCTTCCCCGAGCTTCCACGTCAATAGGAGATAAGATCTCCTTCAACCTCGACTGCTGGAGATAAGATCTCCCCCAAGCTCTACCTTCAACCTCGACTATTGGAGATAAGATCTCCCCCGAGCCTTAGAGTCTACGTCAATAGGAGATAAGATCTCCTTCAACCTTGGCTGGAGATAAGATCTTCCTCAAGCTTCAGAGTCTACATCTACAGGAGATAAGATCTCCTCCGAGCTTCTACATCAATAAGAGATAAGATCTTCTTCAACCTTAGTTGGAGATAAGATCTCCCTCGAGCTTCTACATCAACAGGAGATAAGATTTCCTTCAACCTTGATTGCTGAAGATAAGATCTTCTTCGAGCTCCATCTTCAACCTCGATTGCTAGAGATAAGATCTCCCCAAGCCTCAGAGTCTACGTCAATAGGAGATAAGAACTCCTTCAACCTTGGCTAGAGATGAGATCTCCTTCGAGCTTCAAAGTCTATGTCAACAGAAGACAAGATCTCCCACAAGCTTCAACCACAATGTCGGTTGGAGACAAGATTTTCCATAAGCTTCAACCGCAACGTCAACAGAAGATGAGATCTTCTTAGACCTCGATTGGAGGTAAGATCTCCCCTGATCATCAACCTCAATGTCAACCTCGGTAGAAGATAAGGTCTCCCCTGAGCTTCAACCCCAATGGATGCAGAGCCTAGAAAAGGACTTCGACAATCATCTTTTTTATACTTTCTTCCTTCGAGATTCGAACTCGAGAGTGGGAAGACTATTGTTGGGGATAAACCCCACTCCCACTAAAGTCTAGTTTGATGATTGGCCTAACATAACTAGCAATCACGGAAGAGCTTCGATCGAAAATTATTCCTTCAGCAGTCGAATCTCAACCAAACTTCTTCAGATGGTCGAACTCCGTCAGTTTGCCGAGCTTCTCAATTGTCGAACCCCAGTCGAACTTCTTTAGTCGATCGAATTCTATAGCAACCGTACTGTTAGAAATGTATGCCTTAGAAGCCAAAATTGGCTGACACTTGTAATACACTCCTAGGGGCAAAATTATAATTTTGACTATAAATAATAAAATAGATTATTTTTTATCATAAATATATATTTAGTGTCTATGATACATCCCTTGAGTTAATGGTAATAATAATTCATATTTTCAAGAGTTGAAAATTTAAGACATGAATTTTCATTATTAACTCGTTAGATCGTAGGATGGTGATTGATCTGAAAGATTGGTGTACAATCGCTTCTTTATAGTAGATGAGTCTTGAGTCTATAGTGTAGAGACACCAAAGTGAGAGTACAAGTACTCGTTAGAGAATGAGGGCACTGAGCGTGACCACCTTGAGCAGTCATAAGAAAGTCTACCTTCTCATCGATGATTGACTCGAAGCTGCAGTGGTGTGTCTAGTTCTTTAATCTGAGATGCATCGACAGTTCACCTTGAGGGTGTTATAGTTTGACTAAACCATGACTCAATCTTCTAGCCAATCAAAATCTTGAGGTGCATGTTGGTTATAGCATGTTCATTGTAGGAATTGGATTGCACCAAGAGAAAATCTATCTACCTCGGTGGATGAGAAGCAGTCCTATGAGGATCATGAGAATCAAGTCCATAAGCCCATGGCCATGGTAGAGTGAAATAATAGAAAAAGTTTCTATTAAGGTTTTCACATCGGACTTAAATCAAATGGTTAAATCATATGATAGAAATTAGGGTTTGACGAGTTCATCTTAACCCTAATCTGATCGGAGCTCAAGATAGAAGAACTTAATCACATAGGTAGCTACACCGAGAGGTTCATTTTCAATTTTGATGGATTGCCACCATATACTACTAGGTATCACTGGTGGATTTTGGGAGTAATTAGAATGATTTAGATGATCGATCATTCTAGTTATCTGAATCAGAAGAGTTCTGATCCATCGAAAGGAGTTTTGATGATGTCAATGATAGAGATCATGACATATCCTATTACCATATAGAACTGAATCTAACTAGGTCACACAAATAAGAGTTTGGATCAGGATATCATCAATTTGGCTAATTCAGTTCAATTGATTTGAATAAGATTCAATTAGATTCAAGAAAATCATGCTAGCACATGATTGAGCCTAACATTCTCCTTCTACTATCATTAAAAGTTGTCTCGACTGAGTCAAATATTTTTGTGCTCACTCAGGTACCTTTACATGGTCTAACTGGAGCTTGTTGAGGTTAGAAAAGGATTGTCTTAATTTATGATATAAATTTGAGATAACACCTACCATTTTCCATCACCTGCTAATTCTTGTCATTTGACTTTGGTCAAACATTGACCTTTGATACTTAGACATCTACCCATATGTCATGCACCCATAGGAGAGTAGATAGGGGCTTGTCCCCTTTCTAGAAATTAGAAAAAAGGGAGTGCATGCCTAGGGAGGTATGCGCCCATGGATAGGGATGCCTGGAGTCCCATATAGATGGGACTCCAAGTTGCTTCTTGGATTCTACTTAGGTGGCGCCTAGGAATAGACTTTGACTAGTCTTAGGCACCATCTAAGGATGAATTGAGAGGGCTCTAATCTAATTGGATTAGGTAATGTCATCCCACCAATCAGATTTAGATCTGATTGCATGAAGCAACATGATTGGCCGGGATGATGTGGCACTGCATGGCACAGTAGGGTCTATATGAACCCTATCTGCACCTAACTTTAATAGAGTTCTCTCTTAGTCCATGCCCCAAGGCCACCCCTCTTCCTCCTGCATGCCATCTTCTGGTCCTCTCTCTCCTCTCCATGCCCAATGAGATTTGGGCTCTAGTTTGGTGCGATCCAGGCAAGAGAAAGGTGACGAGAAAGGAAGAAGGCAGCACTGCTGTAGAGACGACTGCAGATCTTCGAAAGAAGTTTTGAAAATCCTCTAAAATAGATCTAGATCTAATATTTGGAGAGATGATAAAGAAGAAGAAGATCTTCAGATCCAGCCTAAGTGGATATTGGTAGGGACCAGGTGCTTGCATGGCTTGATCCAAAATCTCAGGCAAACAGCTGGATCATCAATGGGTAATCTGATTACCCAACATCAAGATATAAATTAAATTAGATCTAATTTATTTTTATTTTTATTTATTAGATCTATATAACTAGATCTAAAATATCTCGTATCTGATCTAGATTCATGAAAATTTTTTTTGAAATATTCCTCTTGATTCAATCAGATCTGAACGAATCTGACCCAAAAAATTAGAATTTTTCCTTCAATTGGTATTAGAGGTAGGTTCTAAAAATTATTTAGATCTAATTTAAATTTATTTTTATTCTATTAAATAGGAGATTTTAGATGTTATATGATATGTGATTAGATCTAAAATCAAAAAAATTAAAATTAAATAATTTAGATCTAAGTTTTACAAGATGCATGACTAGTTGTAAAATAGAACTATTCTATACATAGTCTTACATGTTCATAATTTAATTTGATTAAGTTATAATTTTAGATTTATTTATTTAATTTTTTTTAATACTATAATTATTATAATAATATCTAAAAAATAAATAATAAAATTATTTAATTTTTGGATCATATAAAATATGATGAATGCATGTTTAGACTAGTTGTAGAATAGTTCTATATAATTATCTAGATTAGAATTTATTTTGATGTGATCAATTTAAATTTATTTTTTAGATAATTATGGGATAATTTAGATCTAAAAATATGCATGATATGATGCATGAGATGTATGCAAAATATGTTTATAGTTAGATCAATTTTTGTATATGAGATATATGATGTAGATCTAACTAGTTTTGTAGTTTTGTATATTTTTGATTAAGGCATTTCCCTTGGCCATCCGGACATAAGAACAATGTAGAATTTAAATGCTCTCTCCTTCCATTTGATGGGGTATTTTTATGATGTGTAGGGGTGTTGCACGTTCGTCCTTAATCAGAAATCAAGAACTTACTTTCTGCAAAACCCTAGATCCTGAAATCCTAGGATTTAATATACATATTTTATTTATGAACCCTAAACTTAATTAAGAATTAAGATTATAAAATATTAATTAGATCTAAAATCAAAAATTTTAGATCTAAGACATATTCATAATATGTGTTCAAACTTGGGTAGCTCAATTAGGTCTAAGCGATTGATCAAATCAAATCAAGAGTTGGTTAGATGGGATCAATAGTGCTTAAATTGACCAGCCTAATAGGATTAAGTCTGGGTCAAGATCAAGTCACGTGAGTGATCGATCAAGCTAAGACCTAATTAGGCTCAGTGGTTAGAGTCTGGATTGTAGACTAACCCAATTGATTCTGGCTCAATAATTTGATGTCTAAGGTAAGTTTGGCAGATACAACCAACTGATTTTTAATTGGGAGCTACTCGATTCGAATGCATTCTTATCGAGTTAATGGCATACCCCTTCCACCGATCTCACTTACTTGGCCATATTTGTTGGCTCAGTCCTGATCTGAGGTGGTCAATAATCCAAGCTAACCCATGCCACTAGGTTAGGCATAATGGTTATGACTATGTCAAGTCTAGTTTGTGAGACCTAAATCAAATCTTCCTAAGAAAAGATTAAGTCTAAGATCTTTCACCATTGTAGATGTGTGGACCCTTTCCGAGATTGATTATTCTTGACTGGTTATAGTGGTTCAGTTGCACCGAAAATATGCAACCATGTCTATTACGCATTGGATGCTATGGGTTGGAGGATGGATTGGGCTCAATATTTTAGACACGATGAGAAACTCAATTAGAAATCCAATCTATGTAAATGGTGGGTCTGACTTAACTAAGGAGTGGATTAATATTTTGGGCATGATGAAATTCATGAATTAGAGACCAAGTTTGGGTGCACCATGATTAGAAAATCATTGAACAAGAGTTGTTCACTCATTGGCTGACCCATCACTAATAACTGTTAGGTGAGGTGATGAGTTAGTTGGAGGGACCGCACCACCCACTAGAAATCATTAATCGTGAAGATTTTTGCATCTCTATAGAGAGAGTATAGGGATCCAAGAAAATAGTAAAGCTAATTTATTTAAAAATAAAATTTTTAAATAAATTAGTTAAGTCTTAATTATAATATCTAACTAAAAACTTTGACTCTCTACAGAAAAATGTCTGCATCCAATCCACTAGCACGTATCCTGGACACCCATAGATTAACCGAACCCAATTATAAGGATTGGCTCCAGAACTTCAAAATTATTTTAGGTTTTGAGAAGTTAACTCATGTATTAGATCAGGACCCTTCCACCTTACCAGCTCATCCATCCACTGAACAGAGAGCATCTCTTGATAAGTGGATGGATGATGTCTGATGAACTTCAGCACCAATATGAAGATATCAGGACTGTCCGCCAAATGTTGGCTCACCTACAAGAGATGTTTGATGAACAGAGTCATGCAACCAAGTATCAAGTCACTAAACAACTTTTCAATGCTAAAATGTGTGATGGATAGTCAGTCCAAGATCATTTTCTGATGATGATCAAGGACTTAGAAGAGCTTGAGAAGCTCGAAGTGAAGTTGGATCTGGATCTGCAGAATGATATAATTCTGCAATCCTTGACTGATGCATATGGATAGTTCATCATGAACTACCATATGCATAAACTTCAAAATTTCCTGGCCAAACTTATGAATATGCTGGTTACTACTGAGTTTTCCATGAAAGATTCTAAAGGCTCAGTGCTTGCTATGGAATAGACTTCTTTCAAAAGAAAGTCTTTTGGAAAGAAGAAGAAGTCTATGAAAATGCAAAAGGTGGAAGGAGGAAAGAAGAAAAAGATAGAGCTAAAGAAGAAGGTCACTGACAAAGAAAAGTATTTTCATTGCAACAATGACGGCCACTAGAAGCGAAACAACCCTACTTACCTGGCCATCCTAAAGAATAAGAAGGAGGCAGGTCCTTTTGAAGGTATGCTCATTATTGTGTCTAACCTTATGATTTCTTCTGCATCCAGTTGGGTGCTTGACTCTAGTTCTAGTGCTCATTTGTGCACTTCCATGCAGGGTCTTGAGGATAGCAGAAGGCTGAGAGATGGCGAGATGATCCTATGCATCAGAAATGGAGCAAGAGTTGCTATCATGGTGGTGGAAACATACCCTCTTCGACTACCATCTAGTTTAGACTTAGTTTTAAAAGACTATTATTATGTGCCTACAGTAAGTAGAAATTTGATTTCTATTTCATGCCTAGCACTAAAAGGCTATGTAATTAGTTTCTTTAAGGACCATTGTAACATTCTTTGCGAAAGAAATAAAATTGCAAGTGATTTTCTTATTAATGATCTTTACTAGTTACATATTGCTGTATCTATTTTTAATATTGAGCAAAATGTGAATGCCACGAAATGACCTAGGGATAGTCCAAACGATAGGTATCTATGGCACCTAAGACTAGGTCATATAGCAGAAGATAGGGTTAACAAATTAGAGAAAATTGAGTTATTGAGTCTGTTGACTTTCGAGTCATATCCAATTTATGAATCTTATCTTCATGGCAAAATGACTAAACTCCCTTTTGTAGGATATAGAAAAAGGGCCATGGATCTTCTTACCCTAGTACATACTGATGTGTGCGGCCTATTTGATGTGCCAACTAGAGGTAATTTTATCTACTTTATTACCTTTATTGATGATCTATCTAGGTATGGGTATGTGTATCTTATGAGACACAAGTCTGAAGCTTTTGAAAAGTTCAAAAAATTCAGACATGAAGTAGAAAAATAAACTAAAAAACCCATTAAGGTTCTTCGATCAGATCGAGAAGGTGAATACCTTAGTCAAAAGTTCTTGGACTATCTTAAGAAAAATGGCATAGTCTCTCAATGGACTCCACGTAGAATACCTCAACTCAATGGGATTTCAGAATGGAGGAACCGAACCCTATTTGATATGGTCCGATCCATGATGAGCTTCACAGACCTTCCTGATTATCTTTGGGGATACTCTTTGTTAACTACAATATATTTATTGAATAGGGTTCCTTCTAAAACCGTTCTTACCATACCATATGAGATATGGCATGGTAAGAAATCAAGTCTGAGTCATCTCAAAATTTAGGGTTGTCCGGCTCATGTCAAAAGACAACAAGTAGAGAAGTTAGACTTTAGGTCCTTTAAAGCTTGATTAATAGGATATCCTAAAGAGTCATTAGAATATTATTTCTACATTCTAGAAGATGACAATATGATTGTGAGTCAACATGCCATCTTTCTTGAAAAATAGTTTATTCAAGATAGTAGCATTGGAATGCAGATCAAGCTTGATAAGAAAGTCTCACAAGAACAATGAGCTAAGGACCAAATGGAACAAAATCAGGTTGAGCTAATACAATCACTACCTCCTCCACCTCATAGATCGAAAAGGATTTTCCATCCCCTGAGAGGTACTTAGGTACTCTTTAAGAGAAAGTAAAGAAAATGTTCCTCATAGGTAATGGGGTTCATGGTGATGATCCCAAAACCTATAACGAGGTGATATCGGATATCGACTTTGAGAAATGACTAGAGGCAATGAAGTCAGAAATTGACTTGATGCACTCAAACCAAGTCTGGACCTTGGTAGATCCACAAAAAGGTATAGTACCTATTGGGTGTAAATGGATCTATAAGAGAAAGATTGGTGCAGATGGAAATATGGAGACATTCAAAGCTAGATTAGTGGCAAAATGTTATAGTCAGCACAAAGGCATTGACTATCCGAATACCTTTTCGTTAGTAGCTATGCTAAAATTCATCCGCACATTACTTGCTATTGTAGCCTATTTTGATTATGAAATATGGCAAATGAACGTAAAAATGACATTCTTAAATGGATATCTTGAGAAAGATATCTATATGGAACAGCCGCTAGGTTTCACATCTAGTGATGCTGATCACAAGGTATGCAAGCTGCAAAGGTCCATATATGGACTTAAGCAAGCATCTCGGAAGCTGGAACACTCATTTTAATGATGTAATCAAATTATTTGATTTTATCAAAAATGAGGAGGAGCCATGTATCTTCAAAAAGCTCAGGGGGAGCGCTGTTGTCTTCCTCATATTGCACATCGATCATATCCTCCTTATTGAGAATGATATTCCCATGTTGACCATAGTTGAAATATGGTTATTCAAAGAATTCTCCATGAAAGACCTAGGTGAAGCATCCTTTATTCTAAAAATTAAGGTCTATAAAGATAGACCGAATAGGATGCTAGGACTTTCACAGAAGATGTACATAAAGGAAGTGCTAAAGAGGTTTAGCATGGAAAACTCTAAGAGGGTATTAGTATCCTTCAAACATGGTATTCATCTTTTCAAGAAGATGTTCCCTAGCACACCTGAGGAAATAGAACACATGAGCAAGATCCCTTATGCTTCAGCAATCGGGAGCCTCACGTATGCCATGTTATGTACACAACCTGATATAGCCCATGCTAAGTGTCACAAGCAGATATCAGTCGAATCCAGATGAAGAACATTGGACTTCTATGAAATGTACCCTTAAGTACTTAAGAAGAACTAAGGATATGTTGTTGGTCTTTGGTAATGGAGAACTCCAAGTTCAGAGATATACAGACTTGGATTTTATGTCCGATGTAGATGATCGAAAGTCAACATCTAGGAGTCTGTTTGTGTGTAATGGTGGTGCTGTCAGTTGGAAGAGTTTCAAGCAAACTGTGATAGCGGATTCCACCATGGAAGCAGAATACATCACTACGTCAGAAGCTACAAAGGAGGCATTCTAGTACAAGAAGTTTGCTACAGAAATCAGAGTAATGCCATTAGATGCCATTCGTCTATACTATGACAACAATGGCATCATAGTTTCTGCTAAGGAGCCGAGGTCTCACAAGAAATTCAAGCACATCGAGCGGCAATACCACCTCATCCATGATTACCTCGAGAAGGGTTATGTCGAGGTCAACAGAGTCGACTCCACAGACAATGCGGCAGATCCACTTACAAAGCCATTGGACCAATAGAAGATCGAAGCCCACCTTGAGAAGATGAGACTTAGATTTATAGTCAATTGACTTTAGATCAAGTGGGAGTTTGTTAGATATGTGTGCCTAGAAGCTAGAATTGGCTGACACTTGTAATACACTTCCAGGGGCAAAATTATAATTTTAATTATAAATAATAAAATAAATTATATTCTATCATAAAGGTGTATTTAGTGCCTGTGATACATCCTTTGAGTTAATGGTAATGATAATTCATATTTTTAAGAGTTGAAAATTTAAGACATGAATTTTTGTTATTGACTTATAAAATACTTTCGATCGTAGGATCATCATAAGGATGGTGATTAATCTAAAAGGTTGGTGTACAATCACTTTTTTATAGTAGATGAGTCTTGAGTCCACAGTGTAGAGACATCGAAGTGAGAGTACAAAACTCATTAGAGAATGAGGGCACTGAGCATGACCACCTTGACTAGTCATAAAGAAGTCTACCTTCTCGTCGATGACTAACTCGAAGCTACAGAGGTGTGTCTGATTCTTTGACCTGAGGTGCATCGGTAGTTCACCTTGAGGATGTTATAGTTTGACTACACCATGACTCGATCTCCTAGCCATTCGGAACCCTGAGATGTATGTTGGCTATAGCATGTTCATTGTAGGAATTGGATTGCACCAAGAGGGAATCTATCTACCTTAGTGGATGAAGAGCAGTCCTATGAGGATCATGAGAATCAAGTCCATAAGTCCATGGCCATGGCAGAGTTAAATAATAGAAAGAGTTTTTATTAAGATTTTCATATCAAACTTGAATCGAATGGTTAAATCATATGACAGAAATTAGGGTTTGACGAGTTCACCTTAAGCCTAATCTGATCGGAGCTCAAGATAGAAGAACTTAATCACACAGGTAGCTGTACCGAGAGATTTATTTTTAGTTTTGATGGATTGCCACCATATACTGCTAGATGTCATTGGTGGATTTTGGAAGCAATTAGAAAGATTTTGATGATCGATCATTCTAGTTGTCTGAATCAGAAGAGTTCTGATCCATCGAAAGAAGTTTCGATGATGTCGATGATAGAGATCACGACATATCCCATTACCATATAGAACTTAATCTAACTAGATCAAACAAATAAAGATTTGGATCAGGATATCATCAATTGGACTAATCTAGTTCAATTGATTTGGATAAGATTCAATTAGGTTTAAGGAAATCGTGCTAGCACACGATTGAGGCTAATGTTCTCCTTCTACTATCATTAAAAGTTGTCTCGACTGAGTCAAATGTGTTTGTGCTCACTCAAATACCTTTACATGATCTAACTGGAGCTTGTTTAGGTTAGAAAAGGGTTATCTTAATTTATGATATAAATTTGAGACAACACCTATCATTTTCTCTCACCTGCTAATTCTTGTCTTTTGACTTTGGTCAAACGTTGACCATTGACACTTAGATATCTACCCATGTATCATGCACCCATAGGAGAGTAGATAGGGGCTTGTCCACTAGCTAGAAATTGGAAAGAAGGGGATGCACGCCTAGGGAGGCATGCACCCATGGATAGGAATGCCTGGTGTCCCATATCGATGGGACTCTAGGTTGCTTCTTAGATTCTACTTAGGTGGTGCCTAGGAATAGACTTTGACCAGTCTTAGGCACCATCTAAAGATGAATTGAGGGGGCTCTCATCTAATTGGATCAGGTGATATCATCCTAGTAATCAGATTTAGATCTGATTGCACGAAGCAACGTGATTAACTGGGATGATGTGGCACTGCATGGCGCAGTAGAGTCTATATAAACCCTATCTGTGCCTAACTTTCATAGAGTTCTCTCTTAGCCCATGCTGCAAGGCCGCCCCTCTCCCTCCTCCATGCCATCTTCTGGTCCTCTCTCTCCTCTCCATGCTCAAAGAGATTTGGGCTCTAGTTTGCTACGATTTAGGCAAGAGAAAGATGACGAGAAAGGAAGAAGGCAGCACTGCTGCAAAGATGATTACAGATCTTCGAAAAGAATTTTTAAGATCCTCCAAAATAGATCCAGATCTAATATTTGGAGAGGTAATAAAGAAGATCTCCAAATCCAGTCCAAGTGAATATCGGTAGAGGCCAGGCGCTTGCGTGGCTTGATCCAGAACCTCAGGCAAACAATAGGATCATCAAAGGATAATCTGATTACCCAACATCATAGTATAATTAAATAAAATTTAATTTATTTTTATTTTTATTTATTAGATCTATAAAATTAGATCTGAAATATCTCAGATCTGATCTAAATTTATAAGAGAAATTTTTGAAATATCTCTCTTGATCCAATCAGATCTGAACGAACTTGATCCAAAAAATTAGGATTTTTCCTTCATGCACCCCAGTCGAACTCCTTCCGAATTTCTCCTTCAGTCTGACTTCTATAGGAGCCGAACTCTTTTCGGACTCCTCCTTCAGTTGGACTTCTATGGGAGCTGAACTCCTCCCGAATCTCTCCTTTAGTCATATTTCTATAGGAGCCGAATACCTTCCGAACTTCTCCTTCAATCAGATTCCTCTAGGAGCCAAACTTCTTCCAAAATTCTCCTTCAGTCGGACTTCCATAGGAGCCAAACTTCTTTCGGACTTCTCCTTGAGTCGGACTTCTTTGGGAGCCAAACTCCTCCCAGATCTCTCCTTTAGTCGGATTCCTCCAGGAGCCAAACTCCTTTTAGAATTCTTCTTCAATCAGATTTTTATAGGAGCCGAACTCCTTCCGGATCTCTCCTTCAATCTAATTCCTTCAGGAGCCAAACTCCTTCCAGATCTCTCCTTCAGTCAGATTTCTATAGGAGCCAAACTCCTTCCAGACTTCTCCTTTAGTTAGATTTCTCTAGGAGTTGAACTCCTAGAATTCTCCTTCAGTCAGATTTCTTCAAGAGCCAAACTCCTTCCACTCCTCTAGGAGCTGAACTCCTTCTAGAATTCTCCTTCAATCAGATTCCTTCAGGAGCCAAACTCCTTCCACACCTCTAGGAGCCGAACTCCTTCTAGAATTTTTCTTTAGTCAGATTCCTCCAGGAGCCAAACTCCTTCTAGATTGCTTCTGCAGTCAGACTCCTCTAGGAGTCAAACTCCTTTTGGACTCCTTCAGGAGTCAGATTCCTTCCAAATATCTCCTCTAGTCAGACTCCTCCAAGAGCCGAACTCCTTCCAAATTTTTTCTTCAGTCAGATTCCTCCAGGAGTTGACCTCCTTTCGGATTACTCTTATAGTCGGACTCATCCAACTTAGTTGAACTTCGAACGCATGCTTCCATCAGACAGCATGGCTGTCATTATCAATTTGCCAACATCTCTCTCTCCATAACAAACTCCATGCGGCCCATGACCAGATGGTATGGCTGCCACTATCAGTCTGGCGACACCTCTCTCTCCGTAGCAAACTCCACACGATCCATGATAAGATGGTATGGCTGCCACTATCAGTCTGGCGATATCTCTCTCTTCGTAGCAAATCCCATGCGGTCTACTACCGGACGATATGGCTATCGCCATCAATCTACTATAGCTCTATCTATAAAAAGAAACCCTTTAGATATGTTTTCAATAAGCTTTCTTCTTCTTTCCAAAACTCTACCGAACTCTTGCCTGAGCACTCCATTTCTATTGGCCAGAAGAGCTGACTTGATCGTCGGAGGGTCCTACTGGAGCCACCACCACCGACTCCGGATGAAACTTTATTTTGTAGGTCACCGACGGTGACCTCATCTTCCTCGATTCCAACTCAATCTAGCGTCAACCAGATTCTACACTAACAGTACCCGACGTCCAAATAGATTGAAAATCATAATGCAACATCGATAAACCTATGGCATATGGTACCATATAATTCATCCCCTTGACCATGATGCTCATAGGATGATCTAGGATTAACTGACAATCCTAAAAATTCATCCATATTGTATTTCAAAATTCAACATCCATCATACGGACTACCCTAGTTAAGGATTTGCTAAATTGATATACAGCGATGCACTTGCTCCAACACTTGGAGGGGTCAATCCCATCTTGACTCATGCACCGACAAGCTAAGTACCTGACTACACCCAGTAGCCTTCCATCACTGAATTAAAAATTTAGGTAGTCCGGTACCTAAGTATAGTGAGTTGCTTGCAAGTCACCATAATGATTTCAGGTCTAAGGGATACTTATACCCATATCCTTCACGAGCAATCTTGGCTGAAGAGAGCTCCGCAGTTGGATCACGATCAGTAAAATGTATCCTTATATTTCACCTGTATGCCATAACAACATCACCATGCTTCTTGGTTAAGAGGACAACCAACACTTATGGCACACAATGACCTACTCTTGATTAATGTTGTCGTTCTAGGTAACAACAAATCATTTGGTTATGATCAATTTAAGGACTAAATAATAAATCCTCCTTTGTTGAGTCAAATAGTCTTAAGGACTTCATCACAGAGAGTTCATTACAATAAGATGCACAAAGTGATGAAATTATCAAAATAATAATTTTATTTAATTAAAATTTAAGTATAAATTATATTTAGCTCAACCATCTATAATCTAGATGATTGACTTTAGGATACATTTTCCAACAACTCCCATTTAGACTAAAGTCATTCAGAATAGTATCGAATATCCATCTTCCATTTGTAATTATCGAACTCTTTGATTCGAAGAGCTTTAGTAAATGGGTCAGCCATGTTCTCTTTTCTATCGATCTTTTGAAGCTCGACATCACCTCGTTCCATGATCTCTCGTATAAGATGATAGCATTGCAGAATATGATTGATGCACTGATGTGCCTTTGGCTCTATCACTTAAGCTATGGCTTCAGTGCTATCATAATAAAGCAGAACTGGACCATCCAAGGAGGGTGCCACTTTTAGCTCGTTGATGAATTTTCATAGTCACATAGCTTTCTTCGCAGCATCAGATGCCATGACATACTCCATCTCACACACAGAATCAGTTATAGTGTGCTGCTTAGAACTCTTCCAGCAAATCGCTCTTTCAATTAGGATAAATACATAACCTAACACACTCTTACTATCATCGTGATCTGACTAAAAATTAGAATCAGTGTATTGCATAAGTTTTAAGTCAGTATCTCCATAGATGAGCCACTAGTCCTTAGTATTTCTCAAATACTTTAGGATTGACTTCACAACCTTCGAGTGATTCTCACCTGGATCAGATTGGTATCTGCTTACTACTTGATAAGCATCATAAATTCATCAATAAAAGTATTAATTTATCAATAAATTTATATTAATTTTTAAGAATTATTAATCAATTTATATATAATTTTTGAAAAATTCATATTTTTATTAATTAAAAAATAATAAAAATTAAAAAATAAAATTTTATTATTAATAGAAAGAGCTCATTTTTTTGATCACAACAAAATAAATTTTGAGTAAAATAGAGCTAAAATGGAATAGATATAAATTTTTAAAGATATAAAATAAATAAAAATTAAATAAAAAAGAAAACGGCTCAGTCGGCTCCGTAAGCCGAGCCAACAAGCCAAGCCAAGCCATCAAAGCTGACTCAGCCATTTAAGCCATCAGTCAGTCTACGATCCAGGCATGGACTGCCAGCTCAGCAGAAATCGATGAATCAGAGATTGCCACGTGGCGGACCTAGACCCTTAAAGGGTCCATAGAAATTTATCATGGCTCACAGGGTATTTTGGTCTTTTCACCTAGCGACAAGAACGCTGATTGGCTGCAGTGTACAGTGCGGCTGGTCCACATGGTCCATGGGAACAGTAATTATACGATTGGACGGCTGCGATTGATTGCGGTTAAGATCGGACGGCGGTGGTTATTTTTGGGTTTGATTCAAATTCTATCAGCGATTTAGCACGATCCACTGGCCAGAAAATCAAGTGATGAAGATCCAACGGTCTAGAATACTCCTGGTGATGATCAGGACTCCCGAAGCATGATTTGCGGCCAAATTTCATCCATCAATGCACGATCAGATGGTCAGAATTTAATCCGACCCGATCTGGGCTGATATGCATCGAATTTTGATGATTTTTGGACCGTTGGATTTCTATTGAATGGCCAGATTTCACCAGGCTTACCAGAGTCATATTAGAGCTATTTTAATTTAAATTTTATTCAATTTTTTTTATATTTTGATGATTACGAAGGCTATTAGTCCCATATTGCCTTTAGAAAAAAATATCCAGCCCTCCTAGCTCTATAGAAGGGATCCCAGGCCTCCAAAAATCAATATCTTCGATCAAAGTAAAGCTTTGGTACAGGGCGAAGTCAGGCTATGGGTTAAAGGCTACTTTGAAGCAACGGATGCCAAGAAGAAGAGCCAGGCTTCTACACCATCTTTCTGCCAATACCGATCCAAGATCAGAGATCAGGCTATTTTATTTTATTTTATTTTCTTTTTAAATTCCATGTATTTAAATTTTTAAATTTTAATTAATAAAAATTTTATTTTATATCTTAATTTCTTGCTCTTTATTTTTATTATAATTTTTTTTACTTTAATTATTATTTTTATTTTATTGCAAGTAGATGCTAAGATCTAATTAGTAGATCTTAGTACCAAGTTTAAATTTCTGCACCTTTTAATTTTTACTTTTAATTTTTTGACTCTACTTTTGATTTCAAAAACTCAAATAATTTTTTTTTCTTTTCAAAAATCAAGGATTTCAAGTCTAAAAGTACTATCTTCTCTGTGGATTCGACCGGACTCACTGCTATCTATATATTTTTAATTATTAATTATTTTAAGAAGTCGGATTAAACTGATAAACATAGTGTCTTAATGACAACATCGCATTTCTATCAAGTTTTTTGGTGTCGTTGCCAGGGAAGGAATGGACATTAAATTTTTGATCTCTTTGATTTTTCTAAAAATAAATTATAAATAAAATTTTTATTTTTTTTATAAATATTGCTTGCTAATTTTTTTTATTATTTTATAGAAAAAGTGATTAAAGAACAAAAAGAATCAGAAGTTTTGCTTGATGAGATCAATCCTAACCCTAGTTCTTTTTTCTTTTTATTTTATTTATTTATTTATTTTATTTTTAAATTAATTTAAAAAAATATTTATTTAAATCTAATTAAGAATTTCATGATAAGATTAGAAATCTTAACTGCTTAGAGCATGCATCATATTAATTTTATTTTTATTTTTTATTTTTTTTTGGTGATTGCTGGAGACAAGGTAAGTCTTTCAGAATTTAATTAGTTGCATGCATCTAGTTTAAATTACATAAAACCCTTTGATTGAAATTCTTTTTTCGTGCATATCCATATTAAACCAAATTAAGGGCACAACCCAATTAAACAAGATAAGGTGGGGATTTGATCACCCTTCCTTAGCCCACAAACAACCAACCAGCATCCTGCATTGACCTAAGCCTTTAATTTTAAAATCAATTAGACATCAACCCTAGAAACTCGAGCTCAATAGGATAAGAAAACCTAAGAGTTGAACCGGGTTAGGGTTAGTCAATTTGATTGGTGTCTAGAAAAGTGGTTCAGGGACGACTGGGTCCGAAGGAAGATGGTTTTTAATTGATTCTGTTTGCTTACCTGGCCAAGCATAATTGGTGTCTAAGGCAAGCAACGGGGGGACTCCCACCGACCTTACACTTACCTGGCTAGTTGATTGGCTAATCCTACACTTGGAGGGCTTGAAGGTGACCTTGGTAGTTAGGAGCTATCTAGATCTAGGATAACCTTTAATCAGGATTGATTAACCAACTTGATTGCTAACCAACATTAAATCTAATTAAACCTAATTCTTCTCTTTCTTCTTAATTCTAGGACTCCTTAGGATCTATTCTTTAGAACTCTTCTTTCTTTCTTCTTCTTTCTCCTCTAAAAATAAAATAAAATAAAAATTAAATTAAATTAACTAAAAAAATATTAAAAATGATAATTAAATTAAATTAAATTAAATTAAAATTAAAAATAAAATAATTAAAAATAATTAATATAATAAAATAATAATAATAATAATAAATAAATAAAAATCTAAAAATTTTTTTTGAACCACACGTTAGGGTTGCACTAATCATGCATGATAGGAAATCACTTTTTTTGATTTAGTTGAATTTAATTGAATGGTTGATTCGTATTAAACCTAATAATCAAATGGCTAATATGAACCTAATAGTCCAAAAATTAGATAAAGTTGATCTTCTTGCTCAGAAATTAGATCAACTCCTAATCCTAGGTCAACAATCTCTTGTACAATTCACATCATCTTCTAATTATCAAGAGACTTATTCAATCTGTGCTAGTCCAACCCATCATATGAGTGAATGTTCTATGACTGCACAGTTTCCACATTTTATCCAAGAACAAGTTCAAGCTGCTCAAGGATACTCCAAATTGATTAATGATCCATTTTCAAATTCATATAATTCAGATTGGAGTAACTTTAATTTTTCTTGGACATCCCAACAGACTCAGGCTCAGACCCAAATTTCACTTGAGCAAAATTATCAAAATAGATCCTAATATCAAAATTATGCCTATAATAATGGTCAGCCTAGTCAGTTTATCCAGCCATCATATTATAATCAGCCCTCATACCCACCTCCTCAACAGACCAATCTAGCTGATGATAGATTTAACCAACTTCAATAATTGATTCTGACTCAACAGCAATCTATCGCCAAACTAGAAGCTCAAATAGGATAATTAGTTGAGTCTAACACGAGGAGAAAACTAGATCAACTACCCAACCTACCAATTTCAAATAACCCACCTAATGTCCACCAACCACCTGGACCAAGTTATCAATTTAATGTCTCACTTAAGAATTCCAATTTGAGAATACCAAAGTAATTCCTGAACTTAAAAGCTATAGAATTCTTATGGACCCATACCAAGATCAGGTGAGAGAGGCTAGTACTGATGCTAGCCAAAATAAAAATTTAGAGGAACTGATTAGTACTGAGACTAACCACATAGAAGAACCCTGAGCCAAGAATTAGTACTGATGCTAGTTCTAGTTTAAATGAGATAGAAATAAGGAAAAAGAGAATAGATGATTTACCCGAGACTTATAAACCTAATGTCCTATTCCTCTTCAACCCTAGAAGCTGGTTCTTCTTATAAAAATCAAGAGGCATGTAATGAAATATCAATGGAGTTATTTAAGCAAGATCACATTAATTTACCTCCAAAATTAAAACCGCCTTTAGTCACCATTCCAGCACCCATTGAATCAAACTTAACTCCTAATACAAAAACTCCATTCATGAGCATTTTAGAAGAACAAATAGGAGAAATTCTTAATAAACATGGGTCTGAGAATGGAATCATAAATTATATCCCTAAAATTAATAAAGATTATATTAATAATGGGATTATAAATCAACTTTCTAAGATTGGCAATCCAAAACCATTAGAATTTGTCAATCCAATATTTGACACAGGATAAGTAAGCTACATTGTGTCTGGACTGAAGACGGTAAACTTAGCGCTTGTTGGGAAAGGCAACCCAATATTTAAGTTTTTATCTAATTTATCTTTTTAATTTATTTTTTTTAGGATAATTTGAATAAGTTGGAGGGAGAGCTCAAATTTTCAAAGACATGTGCTGGACCAAAAATATACTGAGTTAGGTGTATTCTTCCATGTTCTTTATTACATCCTTTATTTATTTATTTATTTATTCTCCATTGAGAATAATGTCGATTAAGTTGGGGGGAGAGAAAAATAAAAATTTTAAAATTTTAAATCCTTAAAAAAGTTAGTATTTAGTATTTAGACACCTGATTATGCTTATGAATCGAATTAAACTAAGCATTTTTTTAAAAGAAAATTGATGCACAGATTAGAGAATCTATGAGATATTAAGGAATCAAGTATTAAGAAAATTCAATAAAGAGTTAAGTCTAGAACATAAAAAGTTTTTCCTTGGAGCATTTCTAATTATTTCTACTAGCATCAAAGAAAAGTCTACTTTTTATAGGCTTGTGTAGGGTAACTATACGTTTCTTCATATAAAAAAAATTTATTTTAATAAAATAGTTTTCAAGTACTTCTCACTGAGTAACCGGGCCTCTTTGCCTAAGCAAGCATTGAGTTTCGCATCAAAAGGATGGGAAGGGCAAAGAAGCTCGTTGTAAAGCTAGTCTTAACTCGTAGCCTATTTGATTCGAGCTAGTAAGCCCGAGGGGTATTCTATACCTAGTGCCCTAAAGCCAACTGGTTTGGGAGTCATTGGCCCAAGACTCGCTACATGGATCAAATAGAAAGCTTAATGAGTTAAGACACTCAATAGTGGTACAATATTTTAAAAAAAAAAAAAAAAAAAAATTAGTTTTCCATCGAGTAATCGGGTCCCGTTGCCTAAGTAAGCAATGATATTCGCATCAAAAAGTGGGCAATATGAAAATAAAAATTAATAAATGAAGGATGGAAGTAGCAATACACCTGCCTATATGAAAGTTTAGACAAATTAAAGATAAAGATAGGATAATTTAGAAAAAGTTGTAAAAAATTTAATGTTCTTTACTTAATTTTTCTATTGATAAGTATTAATACCCTAATGATATGTCTCATTTATGCTCTACTGAATATCAATGGACATTTTGAAAATTGCTTAGGTAAAATTCGAAACTCTAAAGTTAAAAGGTATTTAAAACTAAATTCTTTCTTTACTCGAGAACGAGCAAAGCTTAAGTTGGAGGGTGTGATAAGCATCATAAATTCATCAATAAAAGTATTAATTTATCAATTAATTTATATTAATTTTTAAGAATTATTAATTAATTTATATATAATTTTTAAAAATTCATATTTTTATTAATTAAAAAATAATAAAAATTAAAAAATAAATTTTTAATATTAATAGAAAGAGCTCATTTTTTTGATCACAACAAAATAAATTTTGAGTAAAACAAAGCTAAAATGGAACAGATATGAATTTTTAAAAATATAAAATAAATAAAAATTAAATAAAAAAGAAAATGGCTTAGTCGGCTCCGTAAGTCGAGCCACCAAGCCAAGCCAAGCCATCAAAGCTGACTCAGTCGTTTAAGCCATCAGCCAGTCTACGATCCAGGTGTTGACCGCCAGCTCAGCAGAAACCGACGAATTAGAGATTGCCACATGGCAGACCTAGACCCTTAAAGGATCCATAAAAATTTATCATAGCTCACAGGGTATTTTGGTCTTTTCACCTAGCAACAAGAGCACTGATTGGTGGTGGTGTGCAGTGCGGCCGATCCACGTGGTCCATGGGAACAGTAATTGCGCGATCGGACGGTTGCGGTTGATTGCGGTCAAGATCGGACGATGGTGGTTATTTTTGGATTTGATTCAAATTCTATCAACGATCTGGTGCGATCCGATGGCCAAAAAACCAAGTGATGAAGATCCAATGGTCCAGAATACTCTCAGTGATGATCAGGACTCTTGAAGCATGATTTGCGACCAGATTTCGTCCATCAACGTGCGATCGGATGATTAGAATTTAATCCGACCCGATTAGGGCTGATATGCATTCGATTTTGATGATTGTTGGATCGTTGGATTTCTATTGAATGGCCAGATTTCACTAGGCTTATCAGAGTCATATCAGAGCTATTTTGATTCAAATATTATTCAAATTTCATTATATTTTGATGATTACAAAGGCTATTAGTCCCATATTGCCTTTAGAAAAATATCCAACCCTCCTAGCTCTATAAAAGGGATCCCAGGCCTCCAGAAATTAATATCTTCGATCAAGGTGAAGCTTTGGTATAGAGCAAAGTCAGGCTATGGATTAAAGGCTACTTCGAAGCAATGGATGTCGAGAAGAAGAGCCGGGCTTCTACACCATCTTTCCATCATTGCTGATCCAAGATCAGAGATCAGGCTATTTTATTTTATTTTTTTTCTTTTTAAATTCCATGTATTTAAATTCTTAAATTTTAATTAATAAAAGTTTTATTTTATATCTTAATTTCTTGCTCTTTATTTTTATTGCAATTTTTTTACTTTAATTATTATTTTTATTTTATTGCAAGTAGATGCTAAGATCTAATTAGTAGATCTTAGTACCAAGTTTAAATTTCTGCATCTTTTAATTTTTACTTTTAATTTTTCGACTCTACTTTTGATTTCAAAAACTTAAATCATTTTTTTTGTCTTTTCAAAAATCAAAGATTTTAAATCTAAAAACACTACCTTCCCTACGGATTCAACCCGACTCACTGCTATCTACATATTTTTAATTATTAATTATTTTAAGAAGTCGGATTAAACTGATAAACATGGTGTCTTAATAACAACATCACATTCCTATCACTACCCCTAGTGAGTATGCCATGTCTAGTATTGTACGCATCATGACGTATATAATAGAATCCACTATCAAAGTAAATGGTATTCTACTCATATGCTCTCTCTCTTAAGGAGTTGTCGGACAATCCCTCTTCGAGAGAAAAAATTTCATGGCCTATTGGGAGATAGCCCTTCTTGAAATTCTCAATGCTAAACCTCTTCAGCACGATATTAATATACGTGGACTGGGATAATCCAAGCAATCTTTTAGATCTATCTCTATAGATCTTCATTCTAAGGATGTAGGATGCTTCTCCCAAGTCATTCATGGAGAATTGAGATGACAACCAAATCTTTATTCCCTGTAGAGCGGGGATGTCATTCTCAATTAAGAGAATATCATCCACATACAAAATAAAAAATATGACTATAGAACCATTAGCCCATTTGTAGATGCAAGGTTTCTCTCCATTCTTAATAAAGCCATATGTTCTGATCACCTTATCAAAATGTATGTTCCAACTCCAAGATGCCTGCTTCAATCCATAGATAGATCTCTGAAACTTGCATACCTTAGATTCGTCGTGGATGTGAAACCCTCAGGCTGTATCATATACACCTTTTCATCTAGCTTTCCATTAAGGAAAGCCATTTTTACATCCATTTGCTAGATGCCATAGTCTAGATATGCTGCTATCGCAAGCATAATCTAAATAGACTTGAGCATTGCCACTGAAGAAATGTCTCATCATAGTCAATACCATAATACTAACGATATCCCTTGGCAACCAGATGGGCTTTATAGATCTCCATCTTCCCATTTGTGTCCCATTTTTTTTTTTTAAAATCTACTTATATCTAATGGATTTTATCCCTTCAAGTGGATCAATCAGTGTCCATACACTATTGACCTTCATTGACTTCATTTCAAACATCATGGCTTCTAGCCACTGATCGGAGTCAAACCTCAGCATGACATCTATGTAGGTGATCGGATCCTCATCGTTCTCATCAAATTCGACAAGATCACTATCCCAGATCAAGAAATCATAGTATCTATACAATTGATGTGGTACTCTATCGGATCTCCTCAAGGTTGCCTCTACAATAGGCTCTGGGTTTGATCTTATAAAATCCAATTCTGTAGGTTTACTAGAATGTGTCGATTCTTCTATCTATCGAACTTCACTAAGCTCAATATTAGAGATAGCTATTCCTTCCATAAGGAACTCCTTTTTCAAAAAGACTGCTCTATTGCTGACGAACACCTTTTACTCCTCAATAAGGTAGAAGTAATATCCCCTAGTTTCCTTGGGGTATCCTATGAACAAGCATTTATCGAACTTAGATCCAAGCTTTTCTAGTTGCAAACATTTTACATAAGCCGAACATTCCCAAACTCTAAAGTGAGAGAGTGTTGGCCTACGCTCAGTCCATATCTCATATGGAGTTTTTGCAACAGACTAGCTCAAAACGTTCTTCAAAATGAAATAAGCAATCTTGAGTGCATACCTCTAGACTCACAAACTCCATCACGAACCAAACCATGTTCAATAGGGTTTGATTTCTCCTTTCAGATACACCATTATGTTGTGGTGTTCTAGGAGGGATCCATTGAGAGATAATTCCATTCTCTCCTAGATATGTCAAAAATTTATTGGAAAGGTATTCACCTCCTCGGTCTGATCGAAGAGTTTTAATACTCTTTCTAAGTTATTTTTCTACCTCATTTCGATATCGTTTGAACATTTCAAATGAATCAGATTTACTCTTCATAAGATAGATACATCCATACCTAAATAGATCATCAGTAAACATAATAAAGTAGTAGACCTACCTCTAGCACATGTGCTCATAGATCCACATACATCAATATGTACTAGAACAAAAAGATTTGTGGTCCGTTCATCTTTTTCAGTAAAAGATGATTTGGTCATCTTATTAAGAAGAAAGGACTCATAGGTATTCAATAATTTACAATCATCGATGTCAAGGATATGCTCCTTAACTAACCTGTTGATCCTATTCTTGTTTATATGACCTAGCCGACAGTGCCAAAGATAAGCATCGAAAACATAATCTAGTTTTGGATATTTATTAAATATGTACATTATACTAATAGACTATGATAAAATATAAATATCATTTCTTAATTATCCTTGCATTACTATAATACCATTCATAATGATATCATAATAATTTTTTTTTTATTGACAAACAATAACCATCCTAGGTCAAAAGCCCAACAGATATTATATTCATCATAATAGATGGATAATAGTGACAATCACTTAAAACAATATTATTATTTTTGAATAATAGCTTAAGAGTTTTCAATGCTAGGACTGAAACTTTACTTCCATCCCCAACATTAAGAAATCTATCCCCATTCTCAAACTTTCTATAAATTTGAAGTCCATACAATGAATTGCATATATGAATCAGACTTCCGATATCTAATACCCAGGTGGATGTATCACATATGGAGAAATTGCAATGTATTATCATATAATAGTCTTAACTAGTAATTACTTGCTGATTTCTCCTGTTCTGCCTATTTGGATCGAGAGGATAACTCCTCTTCAGGTCTAACTAATTAAAGTCAACACTAGATACTTCATTTTTAGGTCCTAAATGCTTATCACTATCCAACAGTGAATGAAGCGGACTTACACTAGCTATTCTATTTATCTAAAAGTAAAATATAAGACCATATTAGTATTTGAATTAATTAATCTTAAAAACTTGAACTTTAGTCTAAAGGTTCTTCCACTATTTTTAAACGAATTAGTAGCCTCTATCTTCAATTTGAGAAATTACACTAATTTCTTAGCTGGTACTGGAATACAAATAGGCCCAAGAAAAGCTCTGGCTAACCCACATGCATCTATAGGTAGATTCACAGACAATTATTTCTATAAACAATTTTCAGTAATTAGATTTTCCCACAGAAGCCAATTTAATAGGCTATGGCCTTCATTGAAATGGTCTAGTTAGGTCCGACCATTAACATGATTGACTTCGGTGCATCAAGCAAATGAAAACCAGGCCTAAGGAAAGCTCTGGCTAATTTATCTCCATTCAGAGAGTGTGACCTAATCATCATATGATGGACAGTAATTCCAATATCCAGATGAACATCAGATGTTAGGCACCTCCAATGTTCATCTAGAAAATTGGACTCATTACTATTCACCTTAATGGAAGGCATTGACTCAGTTATTCCCATAACCTTATCAATTTAAGGATCTAATAATTTAGAGAATTTAATTTACTTATGATTTGAGATAGAAAGGACACGGACCATATTTCTTCCACTAACTTTATCAAGTCAAATCCTCCCACTGACTTCACCAAGTCAATTGATGAGGGCTAGGATCAATTTCGAACCATAGGCACCTAATTCAGTCTTACTGAATTGAAATTAGTAAACTGATTCCTAGTGACATGGGTCAGCTCAAATCACTAAGTAATTTAATCAAATCCTAATCAACCATGTCGGCCAAGTAAGTGAGATTAGTGGAAAGGATATGCCATTAACTCATCAAAGATCGAATCAATGTGAGTAGCTCCTAATTAAAAACCACTAGTCTAAACTGTCAGACTTATCTTAGACACCATTTGGTTAATTAGGTTTAGTCAGATCAACCTAGTAATTATGGGCTAGACTACTTAGTCATGAATTAAGTCCATCTTGATCTCATTAAAGACATGGCCTCATTTAACTACAACTATTGAAGTTGAGTCTAGAGTGTCCTTGACCTAATCTAGGATAACACTTAGTTAGATTTGATCAGCTATTCTAGATTAATCCATTCTTTAACTAACCTTAGGTCTAACCCAATTAATGAACTTAATTCATCTAACCCTTTAACCCACAGAATTATGAATTTGTCTTAGAATCTTTAATTCACAATTCTAGACCCTACTAGACAATACTTAATTCTTTTAATTAAGTTTTGGATTGATGGATTGGGATTCGGTATTTTAAAAATAATTTTTAGCTTTTGAAAGGTTCTTTACAACCTAGCACTATTTCACTAAATAGATTGACTCATTTCAAAAATGGATCAGCTAATTTCATAGACAAGCACTAGTTATAGGTTTGTTCAATCAAAAATAGCCATTAATAGCTTCAGCTAACTTCTCGATTGAGCTAACTCAGATCCCATCTAAGCCACCCAAAGTAGAAGCCGAGATTAGCTTGGTCCTTGAGATAGCCAGCTTGAGCAGAAAAAACCAGAAATCCAACCTTTCATCGAGTTGGCTCAGATCCCATCCGAGCCGATCCGATCATAAGCTGAGTTAGCTGGATTTTTGAGACGGTGGCTCGAACAAAAGTCCAGAAGGCCAATATTCCATCGAGCTGGCTTAGATCCCATCCGAGACAATCCGAATAGAAGCTGAGTTGGCCCAATTCCTGACTGAGCTAGCTGGAATGACAGTCTAGAGATCATTTTCAGGCTGGCTCGATTCTTGAGACAATCAGCTGAACCAACGAACAGAACCTTCATAAGATCTTGTTCAGGTTTAATCTAAACCTATGTACATTACATAAAATCATTAAATATTTAGATCTAATCTAAACACTAATTCATGATGAAATTTAAATTAAAATCAATTCAAAACATATCATAAAATTTCATTAGAGCATATCTAAAATTTTTATGATCAATATTATAAATCGCAACATACTAGGATAATCTCTCTACTATAAGGGATAAATCTTACAGTAGGACAACCTATAGTCCATGCAATCATTATGTTACACATTAAATCTTTCTAATTTACATAAAAACATGTCGAGCAACCTAGCTTTGATACCTACTAAAGGAAAACTAGCAGGGTTTTGAGCATGCTTTTCAAAATTTTTTTAAAATATATAGCAACAGAAGCAAAATTAATCTATATTAATTTTATGCATGCTATAATCTAATCATAAAATCCTACTCAAGATATTTGACATGTTTATATGAATCAAAAAAATAAAATACATTCGATCAATAAATCATATTTGCTAACCGATCTATGTTCAAAATATAGTACCTATGAGCGAGTAGATGAACTCCGCAATTTAAATCCATCGGAAGATGCTCTCCCATATATTGCAGCCGCATACGTGTCCGGCCTCTATAGTGAGTCCACACGAAAACTTGGTTCGGATCAGTCCCTCCGGAGTGCTAGCTCATTTTCGGAACCTTCGACAGCTGACCTTCATTGATCCAATCGACGAATTGCTCCTGATCTTTTGGATGCTCTGGAAATCAGAAGATGCAATAAAGGAAGATGAGATGGTGGTGAAAGTTGGTGGAGATCTGGCACTCAAACTCTCTACCCAAATCTAGAATCCCCACTCTAGGATTCAGCACTCACCCTTAAGGATCTTGATCTCTTTCTCTCTTTAGAGAAAACTCATGCCAAAGGAGATGAGCCCCTCTTTGATTTCTATCTTACAGAAATCCCTCTGATACCTCATGCACACCCACCACTACCAAGGCCTCTCTCTCTCTCTCTCATGCACAAAAAAAATTCTCCTTTTTATTTGCAACAGAAAGATGGGTAAAACACGTGGAATGGATAGGCTAGGAGTGGTTGAACTCATTTCAACCAAACTCAATCATTTGAATTTAAATGGGATTCTATCCATTTTAAATGGGATTCTATCCATTTCAAATGCCTCTATCATCTCTTTCACATGTAGAAGGACACTCCTTCTGCATGCACACACCAGTGAAATCAGAAAAATATTGACAACAAAAGGAGAATGGCATGGAGTTTGGGAGCCTGAACTAGATTCAAGCTCCAACACACTTGAATTCAAAATTCAAGTGATACATCCTAGTCAAACTTCTTAGACCAGGTCAAAGGTAGAAAGATGGAGGGTTCAAACACTCTTCTGGTATGGAGAAATCCCATGCACATTCCTAATGTGCATGGAGAAAAGGAATGGGTCAAAGGTCAATGCACAAGGAGAAGGATATTTAAATTCAAACTTACTTTGAATTGGTCCAAATTGATTTCGTCCCAATTAATTTATCTTGACCAATTAGACTAGGTCAAATCGAACCAAATTAGGCTTAACCCAACTTAGTTAATTCCTAATCAAATTAAAAATTAATCGAGTCCAACCCCTGATCAAATCAAGGTCCATCTCCTTAAGCAATTAGATCATCACATGATTTGATCAGGTCAAACTTAATTGAATCAAATTCAATTAGACTTGATTAATTCCTCACAGCATAATCAAATTGAGCTAGTTAGCAATCTAATTATTAATTAATTCTCTAATAATAAGTAAGTCCCAATCTAGTGGAATCCTTTGATCAACCATCAGATCAAGTAGTAAATTCTATTATGTGTGACCCCATAGGTTCGAATCTTAAGTCGGTAGCATAGAAACTAATTTTCTGTATCAATCGATGTGTCCATCTAGCAATGGTATCTGACTCTAGATAGATCAAAAATCAGAATGCAATATCGACGAACCTATAGCATATGGTTATCATATAATTCATTTCCTTTACCATGATGCTCATAAGATGATCTAGGATTAACTGCCAATCCTAAAAATTCATCCATATTGTATTTTAAAAATCAACATCCATCATATCGACTATCCTGACCGAGAATTTGCTAAATTAAAATACAGCGATGCACTTGCTTCAATACATGAAGGAATCAATCGCATCTTTACCGATGCACCAACAAGCCAAGTACTTGACTATATCTAGTAGCCTTCCATCACTGAATTAGAAATTGAGATAATCTAGTACCTAAGTAAGTGAGTTGCTTGCAAGTCACTATGGTGATCTTAGATCTAAGGAATACTTATATCCATATCCTTCATAAGCAATCTTGGCAGAAGAGAGCTCCATAGTTGGGTTATGATCAATGAAATGTATCCCTATATTTCACCTGCATGACATAACAGCATCACTATGCTTCTTGGTTAAGAGGACAACTAACACATATAGCACATAACCATCTACTCTTGATTAAAGTTGTCATCCTAGAAAATAATGAATTATTTGGTTGCGATCAGTTTAAGGATTAAATGATAAATCTTTTTTTATTGAGTCTAAATAATTCTAAGAACTTCATCACAAAGAGTTCATTATAGAAAGATGCACAAAGTGATGAAATTGCTAGAATAATAATTTTATTTAATTTAAATTTAAGAATAAATTATATTTAGCTCAACCATCTACAACCTAGATGATTGGCTTTAGGATACATTTTCCAACAGGCCCTTCTCGGGGTTGATTGTTCTTGGCTGGATATAATGGTTTAGTTGCATCAAAAAGATGCAACTACATGTATTAGGCATAGGATACTATAGATTAGAGGATGGATTGGGCTCAATATTTTGGATATGGTAAGAGTTCCAATTAGAAATTCAGTTCGTACAAATGGTAGATCTGACTTAACTAAGGAGTGGAGCAATATTCCGAGCATGGTGAGCTTCATGAATTAGAGACCAAGTTTAGGTGCACCATGTTTGGAGAAATATTGGATAAGAGTTATCCACCTATTGGCTAGCCCATCACAAATAACCATTAGGTGAGCTGGTGAGCAAGTTGGTGGGACTACCGTCCACCAAAAGTCATTAATTGTGGAGACTTTCACATCTCTACTACAAAAGTGTAGGAATCTAAGAAAATAGTGGGAGCCTGAACTACTTAAAAATGAAACTTCTAGATAAATTGATCAAGTCAAATTATAAATCTAATTAGAAACTTTGACTCTCAATAAGAAAATTTCTGCATCAAACTTCCTAGCTTGAATCATAGATACCCACAGATTGAGCGAACCCAATTACAAGGACTGGCTCCAAAACTTAAAAATCATTTTGACTTCTGAAAAGCTATCCTATGTACTGGATCAAGAAATTTTCACTCTCCCAGCCCGTCCAATCACTGATCAAAGAGCATCTCATGAAAAGTGGTCTAATGATGACAACAAAGTTAGGTGCTACATGTTGGGCTTAATGTCTGATGAGTTGCAATATCAACATGAGGATATTAAGATTGCATGTCAAATGTTGGTTCACCTGCAAGAGTTGTTTGGTGAATAGAGTCATGCAATGTGCTACCAACTCTCAAGGAGACTTTTTAAGGTGTAAATGCATGATTGGCAGTTAGTCCAAGATCATTGTTTGACAATGATCAAGGACCTAGAAGAGCTTGAGAAGTTCGGTGTCCTAATGGACAAGGACCTGTAGATTAATGTGATCTAGCAGTTCTTGACTGATTTGTATGGACAGTTCATTATGAAATTCCATATGAATAAGCTATAATGCACCTTAATAGAGTTGATGAATATGCTAGTTACTACTGAGAAGACTTTGAAGGATCCAAATGGCTCAGTTCTTGCTATGGAGCAAACTTCTACTAAGAAAAAGTCTTTTGAAAAGAAGAAAAAGTCTACAAAGAAATAGAAGGTACAGGAGAAGAAGAATAAGGGAGAACCAAAGAGGAAGACCATAGATAAAATAAAATATTTTTCCTACAACACCGATGGCCATTGAAAGCAAAACTATCCTTCATACCTGGCCAGCCTGAAGAATAAGAAGAAAGTAGGTCCTTCTAAAGGTATGCTCATTATTGAGACTAACCTTTTGAATTTTCTGCATCCAGTTGGGTACTTGACTCTAGTTCTAGTGCTCACTTGTACACTTCTTTGCAGAGTCTTGAGGAGAGCAAGAGACTAAGGGATGGTGAGATGATCCTATGCATCAAAAATAGAGCAACAGTTACTGCTATGGCTGTAAGAACCTACCCTCTACGATTACCGTCTGGAGCTATCTTAGTACTTAGGAACTATTGGGGACAAATCCATGCCTGCCGAAGTTTGGCTAGGAATCCATCTCCTGATTAGTTGTAGCTATAGTGGCTGAACCTCCACCCGCAGAAGTATTCAAACTCTAACTCATTCTAAGATGGCCGACCTTCAACACTATAGTCAAATGATTCAATTGGTCGGGAAGGCCAATTTTGGATTTAACGAGGCATTTTGGATTCTTTCTTCAGATAAACTTGAACAATTAAAGCTTCTACCCCAAGGGAGCCGACTAGGTATCTGGCTCCTGCACATTTCATTCTGCCGAACTCTTTCCAGCAACTTGCATGGCTCCATCTGGACGAGCTTCCTCCAGTCCCCCTTGGAAGAATCTTAGTCAAACTCCTCCCAAATTTCTACTTCAGTGGAACTTCTCCAACAGTCAAACTTCTTCCAAACTACCCCCCAGATGAACTTTAGTACTTTATTATTGTTTGCCGATGAGTAACTTCGAAAATGGCCAAACCTCAAGGGAATGGTAGGGACGCAGGAGTGTTTTAGTTGCGCTTGCTCATTGTGACCACCAATCAATACTTGGTCTAGCCGGACTTCTCTTCCAGCCAAACTCCTTCTAGACTCCTTCCAACCATCCGAAAGGACCACAGCATACACCTACAACATAGCAAATGAAAGCAAATGCACGATCAATCTTAAGAACCTTTGAACTCCTCCAGAATAACAACATCCAAGAGCCCTTCACCACCTGCAACTATTCCATTCAAACTTCAACTGTCAGGTCCCCAATAGACCAGCACGTCACGACAATGGACAATACTTTTCATAACAAACTCCACATGGCCCCGAGCAGTCCACTACTAGATGGTTACGACTGTCGCTCTCAATTTATTATAGGCTCTGCTAATAAAAGTGACCCTTTAGATATGTTTCGGGGAAGAGCTCTCTTTTTCTTTCTATAACTCTACCACTTTCTTTCTTGAGCACTCCATTTTTATTGGCTAGAAGAGCTAACTTGACCGTCGGAGGGTCTTGCCAGAGCCACCACCCCTGACTCCATTTAGGACTTATCTTGCAGGTCCACGACAGTGACATCATTTTCTCCAGCTTTAGTAAACTCCGGTGTCTAGCAAAACTCCACACCAATAGGATTGGCGCTAGAGGAAGGGTCCACTTATCTTTTGAGGTTTCCTTGTTCCTAAAGGAGTGCTCAGTGGAGATCTCTCTTCTGCTCCTCCAAAGTTCTCCTTTTTGGGAAGGATGCCTCCCAAGAAAGCTTCGATCCGATGGTCAACAGCCTCCATGGCTAGATCCCATCCAGATCTACCCATCCCTGTTTCATCTCCGATAACTCAAGCTTCACCTACAATAATGATGGATGCGGAGCAGTTCAATCTACTAGTCCAACAAGTTTGCATCCTCACAGAAGCGATGCAAGCCATGCGGCAGCAGCAACCTCTGATGCCAATTCTATCAGAGTAGGCTAGCCCAAAACCTTAGGATCTAGACTGGGGATGGCCGACTTAGGCTAGCTGATCGGTGACCTTCAAAAAGGGAAAGCAAAGAGCGGAGAGCCCTTGCTCTAATCATGACTCTACCCCCGGGGGGACTTTGCCCCCGTTTAGTTAGAAGACCTTGGAGATCCACGATCGAGAGGATCTCCTAGATCAAAAACTATAGGAGATGAACCAGGAGATCGAGGAACTCCGCCATTCTCCCTCCTCCCATGATGATGACATCTGCATCAACCCTCCTTTCTCCTAGAAGATTATACAGGAATCCATCCATCCAAACTTCAAGCTCCCCTAGTTCGAGAGCTATGATGGAATCTTCGATCTGGTTGACCATCTGAAGGCCTTTCGGATAATGATGCTACTCCACGGTACGTCAGACGCCATCCTATGTCGAGCTTTTCCATCTACTTTGAAGGGAGTAGCTAGAAATTGGTATTCAACTCTTAAGTCAGGTACCATTTTTTTCTTTTTTCAAATGAGCTACCAGTTTGCTGCTCACTTCGTTAGCAGCTAATGCCCCCGCCAAGGTTCTGACTCCCTCATGAACATTAAACAGAAAGAAGGAGAATCCATCTGGGCCTATGTCATCCAGTTCAATGCTACTGCACTGGAGGTCCGAAACTTGAACCAATCTGTTACGATGGCCGCACTAAAGGGCGACCTCCAGAAGAATGACCTGATGTTCTTCCTGAAAAAGAAGTATCCCAAGAATTTTACTGACATGATGGCTCAGGCTGAAGGATATATCCGAGCAGCAGAGGCCTTCAAGGCTAAGGATAATGAAACCATTGGAGAACATTGAATGGATGAGCCGAGCAGGCCAGCTGAGGAAGAAAAGCTGAGTGAAGCTCAACCACACTCCCAAACTCTCCCTGAGCATAAGCTAGCTCGGACTCCTCCCCGGGCTCGAAAGTGGGGAAGCCCTGATAGAAGGATGCGGCGGGGCTCCCCCCTTCGAAGGTTCCATAACTATGCCCCCCTCAATGCTTCAAAAACCCAAGTATTGATGGAGATCAAGGGATAGCTATCGAGGCCGAAAAGGATGCGCTCTCATCCTAGCAGACGCAATCCCAACAAGTTCTGCCTCTACCATCATGATCACAATCACGATACTGAAGAATGTATCCAGCTCCAAGACAAGATTGAGGAGCTTATCAGGTGAGGCAGGCTTGGCCAATTCTTACGACATCGATCTGAAGGATGGAAAGATTGGCTCGAGGTGCCACCACCTCCAAAACTGCCAAGAAGGGAGATGTAGCAGGTAGATCAGCCACCCCTCAGCATCATCAACACCATCTCTGGGAAACTTCCATGAGGGGAGAGTAGTGGATCAGCAGAGCCCGAGAAGAGGTAGAGAACTGAGGAGCCCATCACTTTCACCAATAAGGATGCCCAAGAAGTTTAGTTCCTGTACAATGACGTGGTTGTAATCTCTTTAGACGTTGCTGACTATGATGTGCATCATATTCTAGTAGATAATGGAAGCTCTATTGATATTTTATTTTACGATGCTTTCTCAAAAATATCTTTACCCAATAATCACTTGGAACCTATGAACTCCCCGTTAGTAGGCTTCATTAGTGATACCATGCTAGTTGAGGGCATAATAACTCTAACTATGGCTGTGGGGCAACATCCGAAGCTGGCTAGAGCATAGGTCGATTTTCTAGTCGTAAAAGCTCCATCTACCTATAATGCTATTCTTGGCTAACCTGGTTTGAATGCACTCTGAGCTATAGTCTCAGCTTGTTATTTAAAGGTAAAGCTTTCGACGAGCTACAGAATTGGAGAGATTAGGGAAGACCAAGCCTTGGCAAGGTACTATTACTCCATAGTTCTATAGAAAAACATCCAGCCTGACCTTTGCCTTATTGATGGACTGGATGTTCGCGACGACCTTGTGGAGGAGCGGGGTGAGCCTATGGAAGACCTTGTAGCCATGCCCATAGATGATGGAAAAGCAGAGCAAACTATGCAGATTGGCTTCAACTTAGGGGATGAGGTTTAAGAGTAACTCATTTCCCTCTTATAGAGGAACACAGACGTCTTCGTTTGGGTTTCAATAGATATGCCGAGAGTTGATGATGAGGTCATAGAACATTGGTTGGCTGTTGATAAGTATCATAAATTTATCAATAAAAATATTAATTTATCAATTAATTTATATTAATTTTTTAAAATAAATGATTAATTTATATATAATTTTTAAGAAATTTATATTTTTATTAATTAAAAAATAATTAGAAAATAATAAAAATTAAAAAATAAAATTTTATTATCAATGGAAAGAGCTTATTTTTTTGATCATAACAAAATAAGTTTGAAGCAAAATAGAGCTAAAACGAAGAAGATATGAATTTCTAAAGAAATAAAATAAATAAAAATTAAATAAAAAAATGGCTCAGCCAACTCTGCAAGCCAAGCCACCAAGCCAAACCAAGTCGTCAAAACTAACTCAATCATAGAAGCCACCAGCCAGTCCATGATCCAGGCGTGGACTGCCAGCTCAGTAGAAATCAATGAATCACAGCACAACATGTGGCGGACCTAGACCCTTAAAGGGTCCACAGAAATTTATCGTGGCTTATAGGGCAATCTGCTCTTTTCACTCGATGATAGGAGCACTGATTGACTACGGTGTGCGGTGCAGTCGGTCCACGTGGTCCATGGAAATAGTAATTGCACGATCGGATGGCTGTAGTTGATTATGATCAAGATCGGATGGCAGTGGTTACTTCTGGGTTTGATTCAAATTCTATCAACGATCTGGCATGATTCGATGGCCAGAAAACCAATAGATGAAGATCCAACAGTCCAGAATGCTCCTGGCGGTGATCAAAACTTTTGATACATGATTTACAGCCAGATTTCCTCCATCAATGCGCGATCGGATGGTCAAAATTTAATCCAACTTGATAGGAATGCGATGTTGTCGTTAAGACACCGTGTTTATCAGTTTAATCTAACTTCTTAAAATAATTAAAAATGCATAGATAGTAGTGAGTCGGGTCGAATCCATAGGGAAGGTTGTGTTTTTAGATTTGAAATCTTTGATTTTACAAAAGAAAAACAAAAGAGAAGAGTTTTGGGATTAGAAGTGAAGTCGGAAAATAAAAAAATATAAAAATTAAAAGGTGTGGGAATTTAAACTTGGTACTAAGATCTATTAGTTAGATCTTAGCATCTACTTGCAATAAAATAAAAAGTAATAATTAAAATATACAAATTAAATTATAATAAAAATAAAGAGCATAAAAATAAATATTGCATTAAAAAGTTCATAATTTAAATACATAAATTAAAAAGAAAATAAAGCAGGCTGATCTTTGATCTTGGATCGGCATTGATGGAAAGATGGTGTAGAAGCCTAGCTCTTCTTCTCAGCATCCATTGCTTTGAAGCAGCCATTAACCCATAGCCTGGCTTTACCCTATACCAAAGCTTCACCTTGATCTGAGATGTTGATTTCTAGAGGCCTGGGGTCCTTTTTATAGAGCTAGGAGGGTTGGATACTTTTTCTAGAGGCAATGTCGGACTAATAACCTTTGTAATCATCAAAATATAAAGAAATTTAAGTAAAATTTGGATTAAAATAGCTCTGATATGAATCTAGTAAGTCTGATGAAAGCTAGCCATTTAATAGGAATCCAACGATCCAAAAATCATCAAAATCGGATGCGTATAGGCTCAGATCAGGTCGGACTAAATTTTGGCCATCCGATCACATATTGATGGAGGAAATCTGATTGCAAATCATGCATCGGGAGTCCTGATCACCACTGGGAGCATTCTGGACTGTCCAGATTGCCCTATGAGCCGCGATAAATTTCAATGGACCCTTTAAGGGTCTAGGTTCACCATGCGTTGCACTGTGATTCGCCGATTTCTACTAAGCTGGCGATCCACACCTGGATCATGGACCAGCTGGTGGCTTTTATGGCTAAATCTACTTTGACGGCTTGGCTTAGCTTGTAGAGCCGGCTGAGCCATTTTTTATTTAATTTTTATTTATATTATTTCTTTAGAAATTCACATCTTCTTCATTTTAGCTTCGTTTTGCTTCAAACTTATTTCGTTATGATCAAAAAAATAAGCTCTTTCCATTGATAATAAAATTTTATTTTTTAATTTTTATTTTTTTAATTATTTTTAATTAATAAAAATATAAATTTCTCAAAAATTATATATAAATTGATCATTAATTTTAAAAAATTAATATAAATTATTTGATAAATTAATATTTTTATTGATAAATTTATGGTACTTATCATACCCCCCAACTTAAGGTTTGCTCATCCTCGAGTAAAGAAAGAATTTAGTTTTAAATATCTTTTGACTTTAGAGTTTTGAACTTTACTTAAGCAGTTTTTAAAATGACCATTGATATTTAGTAGAGCTTAAGTGAGATATATCATTAGGATATTAATACTTATCAATAGAGAAATTAAGTAAAGAATATTAAATTTTTTAGAAATTTTTCTAAATTATCCCACCTTTATCTCTGATTTGTCTAAACTTTTATATAGATAAGTGTATTGCTACTTCTGTCCTTCATTTATTTTTATATTGCCCACTTTTTAATGTGAATATCATTGCTTACTTAGGCAATGGGACTCGGTTACTTGGTGAGAAATTAATATATATATTTTTTTTTTAACATTGTACCACTATTGAGTGTCTTAACTCCTTAAGCTTTCTTTTTAATTCATGTAGCGAGTCTTGGGCCAATGACACCCAAACCAGTTGGCTTTAGGGCACTAGGTATAGAATATCCCTCGGGCTTACTAGTTCGAATCAAACAGGCTATGAGTTAAGACTAGCTTTACAACGAGCTTCTTTGCCCTTCCCACCTTTTGATGCAAAACTCAATGCTTGCTTAGGCAAAGAGGCCTGATTACTCAGTAAAAAGTACTTAAAAACTATTTTATTAAAATAAATTTTTTATATGAAGAAACATATAGTTACCCTACACAAGCCTATAAAAAGTAGAGTTTTCTTTGATGCTAGTAGAAGTAATTAAAAATGCTCCAAGGAAAAACTTTTTATGTTCTGGACTTAATTCTTTATTGAATTTTCTTAATACTTGATTCCTCAATATCTCATAGATTCTCTGATCTATGCATCAATTTTCTTTTAAAAATGCTTAGTTTAATTCGATTCTTAAGCATAATCAGGTGTTTAAATACTAAATACTAGCTTTTTCAAGGACTTAAAATTTTAAAATTTTTATTTTTCTTCCTCCCCAACTTAATCGACATTGTCCTTAATGGAGAAGAAAAAATAAAGGGTGTAATAAAGAACATGAAAGAATACACCAGACTATATTTTTGGTCCAGTACATGCCTTTGAAGATTTGGGCTCTTCCTCCAACTTATTCAAATTATCCTAAAAAAAATAAACTAAAAAGATAAATTAAATAAAAACTAAATATTGGATTGCCTTCCAACAAGCGCTAAGTTTACCATTTTCAGCCAGACACAATACAGCTCACTATCCTATGTTAAATATTGGATTGATAAATTCTAATAGTTTTGGATTGCCAATCTCAGAAAGTTGATTTATAATCCCATTATTGATATAATCATTGTTAATTTTAGGGATGTAATTTGTGATCCCATTCTTAGACCCATGTTTATTAAGAATTTTTCCTATTTATTTTTCTAAAATGCTCATGAATGGAGTTTTTGTATTAGGAGTTAAGTTTAATTCAATGGGTGCTAGAATGGTGACTAAAGACGGTTTTAATTTTGGAGGTAAATTAATGTGATCTTGCTTAAACAACTCCATTGACTCTTTATTACATGCCTCTTAATTTTTGTAAGAAGAACCTGCTTCTAGGGTTGAAGGGAACAGACTTTTAGGTTTATAAGTCTCAGATAAATCATCTATTCTCTTTCTCCTTATTCCTATCTCATTTAAACTGGAACCAGCATTAGTACTAGTTCCTAACTCAGGTTCTTCTATGTGGTTAGTCTCAGTACTAACCAGTTTCTCTAATTTTTTATTTTGGCTAGCATCAGTACTAGCCTCTTTCATCTAGTCTTGGTATGGGTCCATAAGAATCCTGTAGCTTTTAAGTTCAAGAATTACTTTGGCATTCTCAAATTAGGGATTCCTAAGTGGGACATTAAATTGATAACTTGGTCCAGATGGTTGGTGGACATTAGGTGGGTGGTTTGAAATTGGTAGGCTTGATAGTTGATCTAGTTCTCTCCTCGTGTTAGACTCAATAAATTATCCAATTTGAGCTTCTAGTCTGGCGATAGATTGCTGTTGAGTTAGAATCAATTATCGAAGTTGGTTAAATCTATCGTCAGCTAGATTGATCTATTGATGAGGTGGGTATGAGAGCTGATTATGATGTGGTGGCTAAAAATGACCTCTATTATAAGCATAGTTCTGGCATTGAGTTTGGATCTGATCCTGAGTTTGTTATGATTTTCAAGAAAAGTTAGGATGGTTTCTCTAGTCAGAGTTATATGAATTTGAAAATGGATCATTAACTAGCTTGGGGTAGCCTTTAGCAGCTTGAACTTATTCTTGGATAAAATGTGAAAACTATGCAGCATGATGGATTGGGCTAGGTGATGTGAATTGTGTAGAAGATTGTTGACCTAGGATTAGGAGTTGATCTAATTTCTGGGTAAGAAGGTCAACTTTATCTAATTTTTGGATTATTAGGTTCAGATTAGCCATTTGATTATCAGGTTTAATGTGAATCAACCATTCAATTAAGTTCAACTAAATCAGAAAAAGTGATTTCCTACCATGCATGTATTAGTGTAACCCTAATGTATGGTTCAAAAATTTTTTAGAATATTTTTAGAATATTTTTTAATTATTTTATTATATTAAAAATTAATTTTTTAAATTATTTTATTTATTAATTTTAATTTAATTTAATTTAATTTAATTATTATTTTTAATATTTTTTAGTTAGTTTAATTTAATTTTTATTTTATTCTATTTTATTTTATTTTTAGAGGTGAAAGGAGAAGAAAGAAAGAAGAGTTCTAAAAAAGTGGTCCTAAGAAGTCCTAGAACTAAAAAGAGATAGAAGAATTAAGTTTAATTAGGTTTGATGTTGGTTAGCAATCAAGTTGGTCAATCAATCCTGACTAGGGATTATCCTAGATCTAGACAACTCCTAATCGCCAAGGTCACCTTCAAGCCCTCCAAGTGTAGGATTAGCCAATCAACTGGCCAGGTAAGTGTAAGATCGGTGGGAGTCCATTTGTTGCTTGCTTTAGACACCAATTGTACTTGGTCAGATGAGCAAATGAAATCAATTAGAAACCACATTCCTTCGGGTCCAATAATCCCTGAACCACTTTTTTAGACACCAGTCAAATTGACTAACCCTAATCTGGTTCAACTCTTAAGGTTTCTCGTCCTATTGAGCTCGAGTTCCTAGGGCTGATGTCTAATTGATTTTAAAATTAAAGGCTTAGGTCAATGCAGGATGCTGGTTGATTGTTTGTGGGCCAAGAAAGGGTGATTAAATCCCCACCTTATCTTGTTTAATTGGGTGTTGCCCTTAATTTGGTTTAATATGAGTATGCAAAAAAAAATTTCGATCAAAAGGTTCTATGCAATTTAAACTAGATGCATGCAACTAATTGAATTCTGAAAGGCTTACCTTACCTCCAGCAATCATCAAAAAAAATAAAAATAAAAATAAAAATAATATGATGCATGCTCTAAGTAGTTAGGATTTCTAATCTTGTCATGAGATTTTTAATTAGATTTAAATAAATATTTTTTTAAAATTAATTTAAAAATAAAATAAATAAATAAATAAAATAAAATGGAAAGAGAACTAGAGTTAGGATTGATCTCACCAAGCAAAACTCCTGGTTCTTTTTGTTCTTTAATCTATTTTTCTATAAAATAATAAAAAAATTAGCAAGCAATATTTATAAGAAAATAAAAATTTTATTAATAATTTATTTATAAAAAAATTAAAGAGATCAAAAATTTAATGTCCATGCCTTCCTCGGTAATGGTGCAAAAAACTTAATAGGAACGCGATGTTGTCGTTAAGACATCGTATTTATCAGTTTAATTCAATTTTTTAAAATAATTAAAAATGCATAGATAGTAGTGAGTTGGATCGAATCCACAGAAAAGGTAGTATTTTTATATTTGAAATCTTTGATTTTATAAAAGAAAAAAAAGGAAAAGAGTTTTGGGATCAGAAGTGAAGTCGAAAAATAAAAAAAATAAAAATTAAAAGGTATGGATATTTAAACTTGGTATTAAGATCTACTAGTTAGATCTTAGCATCTACTTGCAATAAAATAAAAAGAAATAATTAAAATATAAAAATTAAATTATAATAAAAATAAAAAGTAAGAAATTAAAGAGCATAAAAATAAATATTGCATTAAAAAGTTCATAATTCAAATATATAAAATAAAAAAAAAATAAAATAGGCTGATCTCTGATCTTAGATCGGTATTGATGGAAAGATGGTGTAGAAGCCTAGCTCTTCTTCTCGACATCCATTGCTTTGAAGCAGCCATTAACCCATAGCCTGGCTTCACCCTATACCAAAGCTTCATCTTGATCAGAGATGTTGATTTCTAGAGGCTTGGGTCCTTTTTATAGAGCTAGGAGGGTTGGATATTTTTTTCTAGAGGCAATGTGGGACTAATAACATTTATAATCATCAAAATATAAAGAAATTTGAGTAAAATTTGGATTAAAATAGCTCTGATATGAATCTGGTAAGTTTGGTGAAATCTAGCCATTCAATAGGAATCCAATGGTCCAAAAATCATCAAAATCAGATGCGTATAGGCCCAGATCAGGTCGGATTAAATTCTAGCCATCCGATCATGCGTTGATGGAGGAAATCTAGCCACAAATCATGTGTCGGGAGTCTTGATCACTGCTAGGAGTGTTCTGGACTATTGGATCTTCATCTGTTGGTTTTTTGGCTATCGGATCGCATCAGATCACTGATAGAATTTGAATCAAACCCAAAAATAACCACCGCCATCCGATCTTGATCGCAATCAACCGCAGCCATTCGATCGCGCAATTACTATTCCCATGGATCATGTGGACCGACTGTACCGCACATCGTAGCCAACCAGCGCTCCTATCACCTAGTGAAAAGACCAGATTGCCCTATGAGTCGCGATAAATTTTTGTGGACCCTTTAAGGGTCTAGGTCCACCACGTGTTGCGCTGTGATTCACCGATTTCTGCTGAATTGATGGTCCATGCCTGGATCGTGGACCGGTTGGTAGCTTCTGTGGTTGAGTCGACTTTGACGGCTTGGCTTGGCTTGGTGGCTTGGCTTGCAGAATCGGCTAAGCCATTTTATTATTTAATTTTTATTTATTTTATTTTTTTAAAAATTTATATCTTCTTTGTCTTAGCTCCATTTTGCTTCAAACTTATTTCGTTATGATCAAAAAAATGATATCTTTCTATTGATAATAAAATTTTATTTTTTAGTTTTTATTATTTTTTAATTATTTTTTTAATTAATAAAAATATGAATTTCTCCAAAATTATATATAAATTGATCATTAATTTTAAAAAATTAATATAAATTAATTAATAAATTAATATTTTATTGGTAAATTTATGGTACTTATCAACTATTAATTTTAAGTATCGGTCAGTAAAAGAGAAGATGCGCAGCCATGCTCCGAAGAGGTAGAAAGCAATTACAGAAGTAGTCGATAAGCTCCTTGAGGCTGAATTCATTTGAGAAGTTAACTATCTAAACTTGATCTCAAACGTAATATTCATCAAAAAGGTGAATGACAAGTGGAGGATATGTATAGACTTCAAGCTGTATAAAGCTTGCCCAAAAGACAGCTACCCCCTCCCAAGATTGATCAGTTAGTGGATGCAACCTCGGGCCACGAGCTCTTCACCTTCATGGGTATCTTTTTTGGCTATAACCAAATCTGGATGGTGCCAGAGGATGAGGAGAAAACTACTTTTGTTACAATCGTGGTCTTTACTATTGCACGGTTATGCCTTTTAGACTCAAGAATGCAAGGACAACATACCAGCACCTGATCAACAAAATCTTCAAAGAGCAGATTGCCTGCAACATGGAGGTGTATGTGGATGACATGCTTGTCAAGAGCCGAGCTTCAATAAATCATATTGTCGACCTCGAAGAGACCTTCAGCATGCTAAAAAAGTACAAGATGAAGCTGAAACCGACCAAGTGCACCTTCGGTGTGACCTCAGAAAATTTCTTAGGATTCATTGTGTCAAGGTGCGGGATTGAAGCAAATCCAAAGAAAATCCATGCTATTTAGGAGATGACGGCTTTAAAAATAATTAAAAAAGTTTAGTGCCTGACTAAAAAAGTGGCATCCCTAAACTGCTTCATCTCGAGATCGGTTGAATGATACATGCCCTTCTTTCAAGTTCTCAAGTAGCCAAGGAACTCTTGCTGGACCATCGAATGTCAACAAGCCTTTAGAGAGCTCAAGGACTACCTCTATTCACCTCCCCTATTAGCAAAGCCCAAATCTGAAGAGGAACTATTTTTGTACCTGATGGTCTCCCTAGCGGCCCTCACGGCAGTCCTGGTCAAAGAAGAGGCAAAAATGTAACCGATCTACTACATAAATCAAATTTTGAGGGATGCTGAGATCCGATATACTAAGTTAGAAAAACTAACTTATGCTTTGCTAATTGCAGTCTGAAGGCTCCGACCTTATTTTCAAGGGCATACCATAACTATCCTCACTAATCAACTAATTAAAGCAATCCTTCACCGAGTGGATGCCTCTAGAAGAATCGTAAAATGGACAATCGAGCTTACAAAATTTGACATCAATTATCGACCTCGGCCATCGATCAAAGCCCAAATATTAGCAAATTTTGTAGTGAAATGCACCATTCCAAATGAAGCCGAGCTTGAACAGAATTAAACCAATGTTCCGTGGCTGTAGCCAAGCCTCTTCGAAGAGAGAGCCAATCTTCTTGATGGTTTTTTGGTCCTATACATGGATGGTTCATCCAACGTCGCTGGTGCAGGCATGGGATTGATATTGGTTAACCCCGAGGGAGTCATCGCCAAATACGCGCTACGCTTTGAATTCTCCACAACTAATAATGGAGCCAAATATGAAGGTTTGATCACTGGATTAAGAATACCAAAAGAGTTAGAAGCAGACCGACTCCAAGTCTATAGTAATTTTCAACTAGTGGTTGGATAGGTTAATAATAGTTACAAAGCTCGGAAAGAAAGCATGATGAAATATCTTGAGAAAGTAAAGGACTTGGCTCCGGCCTTCAATAGTTTTAGCATTCAACAAATTTCGAAGGCAGAAAAATACATGAGCTGACCTTCTCTCTAAATTGGCCACTTTAGCCTCAGCCGAACTGCCGAATGAAGTATTTTTCAAAATTCTAAAGTGCCCAAGCTCAGAGGATTCATAGCCTATTATGCAAGTCGAACACAAACTGAGCTGGATCGACCCGCTAGTTGCCTATCTCAAGGATGGAGCTCTTCCTCATGATCCGAAAGAAGCTCGAAAACTTAGAAGTCAGGGTTCCCAGTATGTCATGTATGAAGGCAAGCTATATAGAAGATTGTATTTTCTACCGCTCTTGAGATGTCTTCGACCTTCAGAAGCCAACTTTGCATTATGGATAGTGCGTGAGAAAATTTACGAAAGTCATGTAGAAGCCAGATCCTTGTCATAAAGATTGCTTCGGTAAGGTTACGATTGGCTAACCTTGTACCATGATTCTATAGAGTATGTCAAGAAATGTGACTACTGTCAGAGAAATACAAACATCAGAGGCAACCAGCTTTCGAACTTACACCCCTAAGTGCCCTATGGCCGTTCGCCCAATGGGGGATGGACATAATCAGATTTTTTTTCATGGCATCTGGACAGTGAAAATTTCTTTTGGTGGTGATAGACTATTTTACAAAGTAGATTGAGGCTGAACCTTCGGCAAAGATCACTGAAGCAAAAATGCAGGACTTCATCTGAAAGTCGATTGTTTGTAGCTTTGGCTTGCCTCGAACCCTCATAATAGATAATGGATGGTAGTTCATCAGAGCAAGATTTATCGAATTTTGTGAAGATCTGAATATCTTCTACTATTTTACATCAGTCACCCATCCACAAGCAAACAGAAAGCTGAAGTAACAAATAGAACCCTGCTGCAAGATATCAAAGCAAGACTTGAAAGAGAGAAGGGAACATGGGAGGATGAACTCTATCATGTACTTTGGGCATACCGAGCTACCCAAAGATTGCCAATTAGAGAAATCTCATTTGCCTTAGCTTTTGGAATAGAAGCGGTCATCCCAATAGAACTCAAACTTCTGTTAGTGCGAGTCGTGGCATTCAATGAATAGCAAAACTCATTGGACCTCAGGGCAAACCTCGACTTATTGGAGGAAAAGCGGGAAAAAAGTTCAAGTTTGGATGGCAGCCTAAAGGCAAATGGTAGCTTGCTACTACAACTCAAAAGTCAAAGGCAAAATATTCAAAGTGAGAGATTTAATACTTCAGCGAGCAGCTATTTCATAACCTCAGAATCAAAAAAAGCTCGCTCCAAATTGGGAAGGTCCATATGGAGTAGAGGAGATCATCCGGCCCGAAACTTATTGCTTGAAGGAGCTCGGAGGAACAACTCTTCCACGACCTTGGAATTATGAAAACCTAAGAATGTATTACCAATGACTATTCCTCAAAAAAACTTTTCTATTCTAACATTATTATTTCTTGGCACAAAAATCATATGATGATAGAAAATAATAAATAACTCTGAAGCAATCAAAAGTGGCCCTTTTAGAAATAGGAAGAGAACCTCATTCTAACGTGAGTAAGGTTGAATGCATTGTTAAGTTAAGATGATGAGGGGAGAGGCCCTGCAAATGGCCCTAATGTACCTCTACAGCCCGTTAAGAATAGAAGAAGGACCTCATCCTAACGTGAGCAAGATCGAAGGCCTCATTAAGTTAAGATGAGATGAGGGAAGAGGCCTTACCAATAGCCCTAATATATCCCTACAGTCCATTAGAAAAAGGAGGAGAACCTCATCCTAACGTGAGCAAGATCGAAGGCCTTGTTAAGTTAAGATGAGATGAGGGAAGAGGCCCTGCCAATGGCCCTAATGTGCCCCTATAGCTCATTAAGAATAGGAGGAGAACCTTGTCCTAACATGAGCAAGGTCAAAGGCCTCATTAAGTTAAGACAAGATGAGGGAAGAGGCCCTGCCAACAGTCCTAATGTACCCCTACAGCCCATTAGAAATAGGAGGAGAACCTCATCCTAATTGAGCAGGGTCGGAGGCCTCATTAAGTTAAGACGAGCCAAGGGGAGAGGCCCTATCAACGGCCCTAATATGCCGCTATAGCACGTTAGGAATAGGAGGAGAACCTCATCTTAACATGAGCAAGGTCGAAGACCTCGCTATATTAAGATGAGATCAGAGGAGAGATCCTACCGATAGACTCGATGAAACTCTACGATCGCACAAGGGTTAGAAGGCCAAGGCCTCACTAATACAAAACAAGGAGGAGGTCAAGGTCCTACTAATGGCTATCGTGCACATCCCCCTACGGCCATGCCAAACTCGAAAGGAAAAATCCTACCCTGATTCATAGGATGGACCTCTAGTTCGACATCCATGACTAACATCTCATCAGAAATAAAATAGAGAAAAAATGAGGCACCCAGAATCGAGTCCACAAGAGATGACAACGAAAAAAGCACCATTTCGTTATGAAGTTATTTTCATTACAAGTAGAGGTCAGTATGACTGATTACACAAAAGTGGATATGCTACAAGCAAAATGAAGGTCGGCGAGGACCAACTGTATGAAAGAATAAATGCATTATAGATGAAATGAAGATCGGTGAAACTAATTACATAAAAAAGAAAAGAAAGAAAGAAGGTGAAATCCTAAGGTGGCTTTTAGCCCTTCTTCAAGCTTGGACATCCTTCCTACCCAGGATAATTGATAGCTATCATGCCATTCTTTAGTGTCCTACAGCTACTTTTGAAGGTGGAAAATTTTCTTCCACCAGTCCCAATCATAACAAGCTTTGTCGGTGGACCAAGACGAACTCCCTTCCAAGAGATGAATATTCTCCTTTGCCATTTTAAGGTCAGCTTCAAGAGAGATAATCTTCGCTGTCAGTGCTTAAGATTTATCGCTAGCTCTTTTCTTGAGCTCCAACAACTCCTTTTCAAAATTTCCTTTCCTGATGCCGAAACCCGTAGAGTCCCTCATATGTAGGCTTCGGAGGTGGGTAACTTCTTTAGTCACCTCCGAAGTGCTCTTTCGAGAGGTTTGAAGGTTGGCCTCCATCTTTTTCAACCTTTTTTTTAAGTGATGGACTTCCTTCCTCAAGCCCTTTATCAAGGGCCTGAGCGAAGATTCCTGAGGTGAATGGTTAGCATCAGTAGGGGAAGGTGGGTTACGACCTTGATTGCTAGAGGCATTCTGAATCATGCATACGACAATGCAAAGTGTAAAGCAAGGAAAGAAATATGCCCTTTATTTACTCAAAATGTTTTCAAGTACATCGAAAGGAAAAAGAAAAAGTACATAGTTATCAAGAGTTTAGACCTTGGGTGGCTCAGCCACTGGGGAGGTCGGAGTATTCTCGACTGCCCCCAGCTCTTGGGTAGGTCTAGATGCTGCACCTGCGGGTTCGGAAACCTCCGGAGCAACTTCAGCGATACGAGCAGCAGGGGCGACCTCAGCATCAGTGCACAAAGGGCCAACTCTATCCCCTAGCTCCTCTATGAGGAGGTCCAGATCGATGTCAGGGAAGTTCTCGATGACCTACCCCAAGCAGACCTAGAACCCTTCCAAGAAAGCTTCCTGGATGAAGGCTATTTTAATGTTCTCTATATCTTTAGAGGACTTGATGTCTTGTATGGCCCTCTTCATCACGATGCCAACTTCCTCCTGTGCCTTTCTTCTTTCCTCCTTCTCTAGAGCTAAGGAGGTCCTCAGCTTCACCACCTCCTTGCACTCCACCCTCAACTCCTTTCGAAGGTGCTTGACTTCGGACGAGAGAGTCTTCGAGGCTACATTTAGAGCATCAGCCTCGGCCCGAGCCTTTTTGGCCTCTACGCGGGCTTCTTCAAGGGCCTTGGATGCTTCGGCCCATCTCTGGCTTGCCACCTCAGAGTGAGCAAAAAGGTAGTGTCCCAACTGCAAAATAAAAAGCGAGTAGAATTCCAAAAGATTTCAACTTTAAGGCCTAAAGGGCGCGAAGTCAAAATCAAAGGAGGCCACTTACCTCTAGGAAGGTGGCGAAGGACTCATTGAACCTCACAACGTCATCCTTCTGGCGCATTCTTTCTATAATATGAGAAAAGACACTCCCCTCCATCAGCACCTGGATGACCTCTCGATCATTTAGGGAATCCTGTTCCTAGCTAAGGCCCATGCCATCGAAACTCTTAGCCTTCCATTCAACTTTCTTGTCGACGGCCTTCTTCTTCTTCCTCTCCACAACTTTCTCTTGTTGAAGAAGGACAGAAGGGATAGCCTCATCAAACAAGGTTGGACTTGGTGCGGTAACGATGGGCTTAGTGGCCGGCATCGCCCGAATTGGCACGATCTGGCTCAATTCTCCGATACGAGCCTTCTTCAATGGTTTCCCGGAAGGACCGTCCTTCCTCTTAAGGGTCTTGATCTCCTTCGCTAGGCGGTTTTATTCCTCTGGAGTCATTTCCACAAGGAGGGTAAAGTTAGAAGATCAAAAAAAAGAATACCACTCAATTGACTAATTGTGAAGAACTACCTATTGGATTAAGAGGACTGTGACCAAAGTTGAACAAGGTCTGCTCATCTAGGAGGTCGGGGATCGGGGGAGCATTAAAGCCCTTCAGCTTATTGGCTGAACTCCGATCCTCACTTTTCAGCCTAGGGGCATGATGAACCAAATCCCTGATCATCCCCCACAGAGGAAGTACTAATCTTAAGGAAGGATTTGAGACAAAAAAGAACTTCTCCTTTTAGTTATGAACGAAAGAAGGAGCGCCCTTAAGCAATCCCTTCTTGTTGAACTGGGGAGACACATGCGGTTGGATGGCATTTGAAGATGAAGAAATTATGGAATAAAGAAATGGTAGGTCGGACACCTATCATGATGCATAAAGATAGAAATCCTATGATGAACCTAAAGGAGTTTGGTGCCATGGCAGTAAGAGAAATGTTGAGAAATCTGAATAAGCTAACTACGAAGGGAGGCAAGGGTAATCTAAGCCCACTCGAAGAGTTTAAATATATAGGTAGGTTCAACCAGGAGGAGGAGAGGAAACTCGATCGTCAGGTCCAGGAAGTTTGGGCTCATATTCAAAAGGAACACCAAACTGAATCCTAGCTTGGGAAAGGTTGTTAGGCCGAAGTCTACAAAAAATTATTGTGGGCACAAAAGGATGGGCTGACTCTAATGGTTCAGCCTCCTTAGAAGATAGGTTCACCAAAGCCAGAGGAGCCAGGCTTTTGGAACAAGTTGACCAGGATTCGTCGATGGACATTTGGATCAGAAAAGCTCTCAAAAATCAAATAAAATAATGCACCAAAAAAAAAACAAACCTCCCACAAAAGAACCAGAGGAACAAAAAGCAAAGAGTGTAGAAATAATCTAAGAAAGTGTCAAACGACTAACCTAAACTGACTAAGATGAGAAAGAAGATGGTGAACGTGACAAAAATTGAATAGAGAAATGCTTGAGACCACGAATATCAGAAGAAGAAGCTCAAGTTCTCACATAGGAAGAAGAGGGAGACCAGAGAAGGAAGATGAAGATTTCGGAAGAAGTAAAGATCCGGAGGAGGACAAGTTTAAATAACCCTAAATAACCCCTATAATTCCAAGATGATTATGATTGCAGATTTCCTCCAATCAATCTTCGATCAATGCGTGTCCTACTCAGCATGGCGAAAAGCTGCCAATGGGCAGATCCTTAATAGCATCATACTTCGAGCAAACTTCTGGTGGGAGATTCGAAAAATGTCTCTTTAGATCACCTTGCATTTATAAAGCTTCAACATCAGCCCGATAAAAGCCAAAACTTCCCATCCAATACGCACAGGGAACCCGAAGGGAACTTCAGCAGCCTCTATTTTACTCCCATCCTTCGAACTTCAAACTCCGAAATAGGGGAAATAGTGTTAGGGATAAATCCATGCCGCTGAAGTTTGGCTAGAAATTCAGCTCCTGATTAGTTCTGTCTGAGTGCAGCTATAGCAACTGAACCTCCACCCATAGAAGTATTCGAATTCTAACTCATTTTGAGATGGCCAACGTTCAACATTGCAGTCAAATGATCCAATTGGCCGAAAAGGCCAATTCCGGATTTAATGGGATGTTATGGATTCTTTCTTCAGACGAACTTGAATAGTTAAAGCTTCTGCCCTAAGGAAGCCAACTAGGTATCTAGCTCCTGCCCATTTTGTTCGACCAAACTCCTTCTAGTAACTTGCATGGCTCCATCCAGGCGAGCTTCTTCCAGTCCCCCTTGGTAGAATCTTAGTCGAACTCCTTTCAGATTTCTACTTCAGTGAAACTTCTCCAGCAGTTGAACTTCTTTCAAACTACCCCCTAGATGAACTTTAGTACTTTATTATTGTTCACTAGTGAGTAACCTTGAGAATGGCTGAACCTCAAAGGAATGGTAGGGATGCTGGAGTGTTTCGATTGCGCACACTTATTGCAACCACCAATCAATACTTGGTCCAACCGAACTTCTCTTTCGGCCGAACTCCTTTCAGACTCCTTCCAGCCATCCGAAAGGACCACGGCGTACACCTACAACATAGCGAATGAAAGCCAATGCACGGTCAATCATAAGAACCTCCAAATTCCTCCAAAATAGCAACATCCAAGAGCCCTTCACCGTTTGCAACTAATGCATCCAAACTTCAGCTATCAGGTCCCCAACAAACCAGTACATCATGACAACAGACATCGCTATCCATAACAAACTCCATGTGGCCCCGAGCAGCCCACTGTTAGATGGTTATGGCTGTCGCTCTTATTTTGTTATAGGCTTCGCTTGTAAAAGAGATCCTCCAGATACGTTTCGGAGAAGATCTCTTTTTTTCTTTCCATAACTCTACCACTTTCTTTTCTGAGCACTCCATTTCTATTAGCCAGAAGAGCTATCTTATAGGTCCTCGATGGTGACATCGTCTCCTTCGGCTCCAGCGAACTTCAGCATCTAGCAAAACTCCACACCAATAGGAACTATTATTTTATGCCTACTGTGAGTAGGAATTTGATTTCTATTTCATGCTTAGCATAAGAAAGTTATGTAATTAGCTTTTTTAAGGACCATTATACTATTCTTTATGAAAGAAATAAAATTGCAAGTGATTTCTTAATTAATGGTCTCTATCAGTTATGTATAGATGTTTTTGTTTTTAATGTCAAGCAAAACATGAATACCAAAGAAACAAAACAACCTAGGGGTAGTATCAATGAAAGATATCTATGGCACCTTAAGCTATGTCATATAGCAGAAGATAGAATTAATAAATTAAAAAAATCTAGACTAATGGATCCGTTGACTTTTGAGTTATATCCAATTTATGAGTAATGCCTTCAAGGCAAAATGATCAAGCTACCTTTTGTAGGACATAGGGAGAGGGCCACAGACCTACTTATCCTGGTATATATAGATGTGTGCGGCTCATTTGATGTACCCACTAAAGGCAATTTTTTCTACTTCATCATCTTTATCGATGATCTATCTTAGTACAGATATATGTACCTCATGTGACATAAGTCTAAAATCTTTGAAAAGTTCAAGAAATTCAGACATGAAGTGAAAAAGCAAACCAGAAAGTCTATTAAGGTTCTTCGATCAGATCGAGGAGGTGAATACCTTAATTGAAAATTTTAGGACTATCTTAAGGATAATAGCATAGTCTCACAATAGACTTCACTTGAAATATCTCAACTCAATGGGATTTCAGAATAGAGAAATCAAATCCTATTAGATATAGTCCAATCTATGATGAGCTTCACAGACCATCCTGAATTTTTTTGGGAATATAGTTTAATGATAGTCATCTATTTATTGAATAGGATTCCATCTAAAACTATTCCCACCACACCGTATGACATATAGCATGGTAAGAAATCAAGTTTGAGTCATCTTATTTGAGGTTATCCAACCCATGTTTAAAGATAGCAGGCAGATAAGGCAAAATCAAGATCCCTTAGAGCTCGATTCATCGGATATCCTAAAGAATCATTAGGATATTACTTCTATCTTTCTAAAGACTATAATGTGATTGTGAGTTGACATGCCATTTTCTTGAAAATACTTTATTCAAGATGGTGGTATTGAAAGATAGATTAGGCTTGAGAAAAAAGTCTTTGAATAGCAACGAGCTAAGAAACCTATGGAACTCGATCAATCTGAGCAATCTACACACTACCTCCTCCACCTCGTAGGATAAGTAGGATTTTCCATCCTCCTGAAGGATACCTAGATACTATTCGGAGGATGTAGAGAAAATGGTCCTCATAGAAAATGGAGTTCATGGTGATGATCCTAAAACCTATGATGAGGTGATATCTGATATCGACTCTGAGAAATGACGAGAGGCAATGAAGTCAGAGATCGACTTAATATGCTTGAACAAAGTCTGGATCTTGGTAGATGCAGTTGAAGGTATAGTACCTATTTGATGTAAATGGATCTATAAGAGAAAGATAGATGTAGATGAAAATGTGAAGATATTCAAGGCTAGGTTAGTGGCGAAAGGGTATAGTCAATGTGAAGGCTTTGACTATCAGGATACCTTCTTGCTAGTGGCCATGCTTAAATCGATCTACACATTGCTTGCTATTTTAGTATATTTTGATTATGAAATATGGTAGATAGACATGAAAATGGCATTTCTAAATGAATATCTTGAGGAAGATAGCTATATAAAATAGCCCCATGGTTTCACATTCGGTGATGGTGATCATGAAGGAACCAGATCTAGAATTTCATGGGTAGATCTTGAAACTTTTTAAAAATCATGTAGTGAAAAACTTAAATAAATCAAATATTTATTTAAACAAATGTATAAACGCCTAGATCTCAGATCTGTTACATAATCAAGGTATGATATTAAATCAAAAATTAAAATCAAACAAGAAAGAAAAGGTTGATCAAATCAACCTAGATCTATACTACATCAAATATAGGTATGAAGTTAATAGATCAGACCTATTACCTGAGTAAGTTAGACATTCTAACTTACTAATCCAGGCTTGAGGATGATGTCATGAGCCACACACACATCCAACCTCTAGGAGTCATCCACACGAGCCCACGAACACATTCAGAGATCCTAATACAGAAAATTAACATAGTATGCTAGCACTATGCTGATCTCTCTTCGACGGTCGATCCGATGCTTTCTTCTTTAAAACATAGATACTCCAAAATACCAAAAGAAAAGAGAAAGATTTGTGATGCTGAGACACCTCTCAAAAGCTCACAAAAGGGAGGAAGAGATCTGAAACAAAAACCCTAGATGAAGACCCTCTTCTTCTTCTTTGCTCTTTTTCTAGACATCCTAATTTGTGTTTCCAATATCTCCATGATCTAGATGAATTTTTATCTTATTTTTCTACACCAAAGAGGACTCTCAAATTTCTACAATTCATAAAAATTTTAGACAAAAATTCTTTTTAAATAAAGAGATATCCAAAGTCCAAGTTAGGTTAAAAACCTAGACTAGGAAGAACCAAATAAGGGAAGTTGTTGGGGCGCCCAACTCTTGGGTGCCCCACCACCTTTTCTGCCATGGACCAGCAAGAGGGGTGCACAACAAAATGTTCTCTTTTACCATGAAAATTAAATAAAATAAGAAAGGATGGGTCGGCACACTTATGGGAAGAGTTTTGGTTGATAAGGATTCTATCTCATAGAATCCTTAAGCAAAACTAATTCCCCTTTTAACTTGGTCTTCCAACAAACTTTAGTATCAGAAAAAGGAAGAGAGAAGGGAGGTGTGAGAAACCTTGGGCATGGAGATTATTCACATAGAAACATAAAGAGAAAAGGGTGGGGCATGAAGATTAGGTGGCATAAGGAATAGGGAGTCCTAGTCACACTTGGACTCCTATTTTGACTTGGTCAAACAAGGTCTTTTAACCAAATAAAAACAAGAGTAAACTAATCCAATTAAATAAGATCTTAATTTATTTAAAGACTTAATTAAATTAGATTAAATTAAATTTAATTTTAATTTAATTTTTTAATCAAATTAAAAAATTAGGTTGACCCGAGTCCTAGTTAGACTAGGACTAGTTCTTCCTTGCACCAGACTTATCCAATAAGCCAATGGACTTGATCCAATCAAGCCTAAACTAAATCTAATTAAATTATATTTAATTAGACATAATTTCAACCTTCTAGCTTAATCAAATTAAGTTAATTAGTTATTAAATTACTAATCAATCCTCCTGCAACACTTGCACTAGGTTAAACACCAATCGTATTGATTGTTTAACCCTAAAATGATTCTAAATTGCTGATCAACCATCCGATTGAAATGTGAACTCCAATGTGTGTGATCTCATAGGTTCAAACCTAAGCTGATAGCATAGAAATAAATTTTTGTACCAATCAAAGTAACCATCTAGCAATGATATTTGATATCCTGATAGGTCGAAAGGTATAGAACACCATCCTCAGAACCCATGCGAAAATAGTTTCCATATAATTCATCCCCTTGACCATAATGCTCATAGGACATCTCAGAGTTCAACTATCAATCCTGATCAGATTGTCCATAGTGTATTTCAAAATATCAAATCCATCTGATGGATTATTCTGGCCAAGATTTTGCTATATTAAAATACAGTGACACATTCTTCTCCAACTCTTGGAGTGGTCAATTTCATCTTGATCACACTCCAGCTTTGCAAGTACTTGACTATGCCCAGAAGCCTTCTGTTACTGAATTAGAAATTTAGTTAGTCCAATACCAAAGTATAGTAAGTTGCTTGTAAGTCACTGAGGTGATCTCAGGTCTAAGGGATACTTATACCTATATTCCATCAGAGACATTCTCGATAGTAGAATGCTCTGGAGTTGGTCACGTTCAATGATGATGTACCCATACATCTCACCTGTATGCCATACCAGTGTCTCCACACTTCTTGATTAAGAGGACAACCAACCTATATGGCATATAGCGATCTATGCTCGATAGACGCTGTTGTCCTAATTAATAGCCTGTCATTTGATCGTGAATAAATTTAAGAACTAATCAATAAATCCTCTTTTTATCAAAACTAAATAGTCCTAAAGACTTCATCACAATAATAGAGTTCATTAGAAAATATAAATTTATGATAAAAAAGATGTTAAAATATTTTTAATCAATTAATAAATCAATTACAATATCTCAACCATCAATAGATTGATGATTGGCTTCGGAACATAATTTCCAACAACTCTCACTTATCCTAAAGCCACTCGGCATAGCATCTAATATCCATCTTTGACTTATGGTTGTCAAACTCTTTGATTGTTAGGGCTTTAGTGAAGGGGTCGGCTAGATTCTCCTTTTCGTCGATCTTCTGAAGGTCGATGTCACCATGATCCATGATCTCATGGACCAAATGGAAGCGATGCAGAATATACTTTGTCCACTGGTGTGCCTTCGATTTCTTTGCTTGAGCTATGATGTCAATGCTGTCATAGTAGAGCAAGACTGGACCATCAATGGAGGATGCTACTCCAAGCTTGGTGATGAACTTCCTCAGTCACATACCTTTCTTTGCTGCATCTGATGCTACTATGTACTCTGCTTCGCAAATAGAGTCAGCCACTGTATGTTACTTAGAACTTTTTCAGTAGATGGCTCCATCATTTAGAGTAAAGATATACCCCGACACACTTTTACCATCGTCATGGTCAGATTGAAAGCTGAAGTCTGTAAACCCCATAAACTTTAGATCCGACTCACCATAAACCAACTATTGGTTCTTAGTATTTCTCAAATACTTAAGGATGGTTTAAACCATCTTTCAGTGATTTTCTCTAGGATCAAACTGGTATCTACTCACTACTCCTAGTGAGTATGCCACATCTGGTCTTGTACATGTCATTACATATATAATAGACATTACTACTGAAGCATATGGAATTCTACTCATACACTCTCTCTTCAGGAGTTGTCGAACAATCCTTCTTTGAGAGAGAAATTCCTTGGCTTATCGAAAGATAGCCCTTTTTGGAATTTTCTATACTGGACCTCTTCAGCACAGTTTCTATGTACGTGGACAGAGATATACCAAGCATTCTTTTAGATCTATCCCTATAGATCTTCATTCCTATGATGTAGGATGCTTCACCCAAGTCATTCATGGAGAACTTGATGATAATCAAACTTTTATTCCTTATAGTACGGGGATGTCATTCTCGATTAAGAGAATGTCATCCACGTATAAAATAAGAAATACCACTACTAAACCATTTGTCCATTTGTAAATGCAGGGTTCTTTTCCATTCTTAATGAAGCCATACGTTTTGATCACTTTATCAAAATGCATGTTCCAACTTTGAGATGTTTGCTTTAATCCATAAATGGATCTCTGAAGCCTGCACACTTTGGACTCATCTGTGGATGTGAACCGCTCAAGTTGTATCATATACACCTCTTCGGTTTTCTCTCCATTTAGGAAAGCCATCTTCACATCCATCTGCTAGATCTCATAGTTCAGGTGCGTAGCTATTGCAAGCATTATCCGAATAGATTTGAGTATTGCCACTGGGGAGAATGTCTCGTCATAGTCAATACCATAACATTGATGATACCCCTTGGCAATCAGATGGGTTTTATAGGTCTCCATCTTTCCGTCTGTGCCTCTTTTTTTTTTGAATATCCATTCACACCCAATGGATTTAACCCCTTCAGGTGGGTCAATTAATGTCCAAACATCATTGACCTTCATGGAATCCATTTCGCATCTCATGGCTTCTAGCCATTTCTTAGAGTCAGATCTCTGCATCACATCCATATAAGTGATCAGGTTCTCATCATTCTCATCGAGTTTGATGGAATCACCATCCTGAACCAAGAATCCATAGTATCTGTCTAGATGGCACAGTACTCTACTGAATCGTCTTAATGGTGTGGGTTCACTAGGCTTCAAATCTGATCTGATTAAATCCGACTTAGATTCAACATTTTATGTCGAACTTTCTATCTGTTGAACTTCATCAAATTTAACCTTAGAGACAACAGTTTCTTGACCAAGGAACTTCTTTTCTAAAAAGGTTGTCCTAAGGCTGATGAGCACCTTTTATTCATCAGCATGGTAGAAATAGTATCCTTTGGTCTCTTTTAGATACCCTATGAATGTATACTTATCAGACCTAGGTCCAAGTTTATCTGTAATCAATTATTTGACATAAGTCGGGCACCCCCAAACCCTAAGCTGTGAAAGTGCTAGCTTACAACCTGTCCATATCTTATATGAAGTTTTAACTATAGACTTACTTAGAACCCTATTTAATAGATAACAAGTCGAGTTGAGTGCATATCCCCAGAAGGATATCGGTAAGCTGGCAAATCCCATCATGGATTGGACCATGTCTAACAAAGTCCGATTCCTCCTTTCAGACACACCATTATGCTATGGTGTTTCAGAAGGAGTCCATTGGGAGAGAACCCCATTCTCTCCTAGATATGAGAGAAACTCATCAGAAAGGTATCCTCCGCCTTGATTAGACCAAAAAGTTTTAATACCTTTCTAAGTTTATTTTTCTACTTCACTTCAAAATCATTTGAATATTTTAAAAGAATCTGACTTATGTTTCATCAGATGGATATATCCATATCTGGATAGATCATCTATGAAAGTGATAAAGTAGACATATCCATTTCTGGCACTTGTGCTCATTGGTCCACATACATCAGTATGTACTAGACCTAGGAGCTCATTAGCTCTATTACCTTTTCCAGCAAAAGGTGACTTGGTCATTTTACCAGGAAGATAGGACTCACAGATTGAAAATGATTCACAATCACTGACTTCGAGGATTTCCTCTTGAGTCAATCTATTTATCCTGTTCTTGTTCATATGACCTAGCCTATAGTGCCATGAGTAGATATTTGATACACTATCTAATCTAGGATGCTTTCTAGTAGAATAGACTATATTAACAAATTGTGATAATATATATACACCATTATTCAATTGTCCATAGAAAATAGTAACACCATTCATAATGACATTACAAACTCATTTTTTATTGAAATTTCATAATTATTCATGGCCAAAAGGCCTACAAAAATGATATTTTAAAAAAAACTAGAACAAAAATGACAATCACAGAGAAAAATGGTATGAGATTCAAATACAAGTTTCAAAATTTCTAAAGCTAAAACTGGAACTGGTCTTCCATCTCCAACGTTCAGGAATCTCTCATCTTTCTCGAATCTTCTACTGACCTGCAACCCCTGCAATGAATTGCAAATATAGTAAGGGCTACCAGTATCCAATACCCAACCAGTAATATCATAAATAGAGAAATTATAAGAAGTTATCATATAAATACCTTGCCCAGCAATAGCTTTCTTCTTTCTCTGCCTATTTGGATCTAGGGAGGCAATGTACTGAGGACAGTTTCTCTTCTAGTGCCCTCGCTTCTTACAAAAGAAGCATTTAGCCTGACTCTTATCGGGCTTGATCTTCCTGGTCTAGCCCTACACTGATGTCCCAACGTAAACTTTTATCTTCTTGTTCTTCTTTCCTTTCCTAAAGGTTTGAGAACCAAAAGACAAACCTCCCACTAAATTCATCGACTCTGTATGGAGCTGGTGATCCTTCTCAAAGTTTTGAAGTAACCCTAGTAAGCCGTGATAGTTTACTTTAGGCTTTGTCATTCTGTAATGAGTAAGAAAAGGGAGATAGGACTTTGGTAGCAAGTTCAGTATTGCATCTTTTTCAAGTTGTTCATGCAAGAGAAAGTTGAGTTTGCTCAAGCACTCGATCAGCTCGATCATGTATAGTACATGATTAGTGACAGAGGCTCCATCCTACATTCTGGCATTAAAGATGACGTAACTAGTCTTGTGCCTCTCAACATCATTGGGTATGCCAAAAGAATCCTCCAATACTTGGAGCATTTCATTTGGTTGAGCGGTCTCAAATCTATGACTGAACTCATCGCTCATCGCAGCCAGCATAATGCAATGCACCATGGTTCGGTCATTGAGTGACTTTTGATAAGTGTCTTTGACTATTCTACGTGCATTGGCAGCTGGCTCCTCAGGCGTAGGATCCGTCAACATATATAGGATCCATTCATGCTCCAGGACAATCTTCAACTTTCGATACCAACTATCAAAGTTGGATCCTACCAACTTACTATTATCCAACAATGATCGGAATGATAGAAAAGTGACCATAACTGCATAAAGAAAAATCAAAATTTAATTAGTAATTAATTCATTAAACCTAAAGATTTGAACTTTAATTAAAAATTTTCTTCCACTATTTTATTCGAATTTGTAGCCTCTACCTCCAATTCGAGGAATTATCCTAATTTCATAGTGGGTACTAGAATCCATATAGACTACACACGAGTCCAACTTTGGTTGGTCAACCCATGTACATCTAAGAGTAGGTTCATAACTAATTATTTCTTCAGATAATTTTTAGTAATTAAATTTTGTCCCAGCCCCTGATCAATTGGCTTTGGCCTTCTCAGAAAATGATCCAATTAGGTCCAACCATTAACATGACCATACTTAGCCCATCTAACTAATGAATGATCAGGCCATGAGCTCAGAAGTGGCACTTCCAAGTCTTGAAAATATGAGAAGATAGGACATGGGAAGATGGGAGCAAGTCGGAAGAAGAATCAGTCTCAATAGTAAAGTTCAAAAATTGGGCTGGCTTACTCTAAGACTGAAACGACTCAGTTGAAAATTAGGTTGGCTCAGTCCAGGACTAGGTCAGCTAGATCTCAGAGGAAAATTCAGATAGAGAGTAGTATTTTTGCACTATTGGCATAGTACACAACTGGGTCAGCTCAGTCCCAGAGAAAAATTCAGATAGAGAGGAGTATTTTTGCGCTATTGGCATAGTACACAACTGGGTCGGCTCAATCCCTTAGTCTGGGACTGAGCCGACCCAGTCGTAGGTTAGCCGGCTTAGTCTGAAACTGGGTCGGCTCAGTTTTCATGGGTTATTATTTTATGTACATGGATTGTTTGAATTGAGAAATTTTTTCTATGAGCTTGGGCTTGACCTTTGTAAAGTATATATACTGAAAATAGGTCAAGGTTGTTAGTGTGCTGAAATATACTGAATAAAATCTCTTTTATCCCAAAAATCTTTTATTCTCTTATTCTCTATTCCTTGATTTATTTGATCATGCTTCCATAGAGATCTCTAAGAAGTACTTTCTTGATTACTTGGCTAATCACCGACGGCCATATCGATCCATATGGAAAGAGCACATATTTCCAACATTTGGTATCAGACTGGTGTTGCATGAAAAGAAGGAAGACAGCTAGGATTTACTACATCCAGGATCTGTTGCATCGGGTTTTATCCTAAAACTTTTAGTTTGCTTTGTGGTTGTCTCTAGATTGAGGTGGAGATTGATTACATGGAGGAACGATGATACAAAAATTTGGAAAGAGGATCTAGGGCTAGTTAGATCTTCTGTGAAGGATAGTTTTACTAGTGTGTGATCGTGAAGGGTGTTAGGAATCTATTCTTGACTTGTTTGAAGTCATGGAATCAAGTGGATTCAAGGTGGATTTTGAGAAGTTCGACAGCAAGGCAAACTTTACCCTATGGCAGTAAAGAGTAAAGAACTTATTGGTTTAGTAGAGGATCTACAAGATCTTGACAAAAGAAAAGCCGAAAAAGATCAGTGCTATGGATTGGAAGAGCTGGAGAAAATTGCTTTTAGCACATTTCAGATGTGCTTGGCCGATCAGGTTTTGCCCGAGGTTTGCACAGAGACTATGGCAAAGGGGCTTTAGGAGAGACTAGAGAACACATATATGGGAAAGAACATGACGAACAAGCTATGGTTGAAGAAATAACTGTATAGTTTGAGGATGCCCGAAGGCGGAGATCTTGTTGCATATATCCAAAAGTTCAATTAGGTGTGTTCTGAGGTGATGAGTTTGGATGTGAAGATTGATAAGGAGGATTGGGCATTGCTGCTATTATATTCTCTTTCAAGTTCGTATGATGGTCTCATAACAACTCTAGTTTATTGGAAGGAGTGTTAGATATATCTGCCCTAGAAGCCAGAATTGGCTGACACTTATAATACACTTCTAGGGGTAAAATTATAATTTTCACTAATATCAATAAAATGGGTTATTTTCTATCACATATGTGTATTTAGTGTCTGTGATACATCCTTTGAGTTAATGGTAATGATAATTCATATTTTCAAGAGTTGAAAATTTAAGACATGAATAATCATTATTAACTCATAAAATGCTCTCGACCATAGGATCATCACGAGGATGGTGATTGATCTGGAAGGTTGGTGTACAATCGCTTCTCTTTAGTAGATGAGTCTTGAGTCTACGATGTGGAGACACCGAAGTGAGAGTATAGGTACTCGTTAGAGAACGAGGGCACTGAGCGTGACCACCTCGAGTAGTCATTAGGGAGTCTACCTTCTCGTCAATGACTGACTCGATGCTACGATAGTGTGTCTGGTTCTTTGACCTGAGGTGCATCGGCAGTTCACCTTGAGGGTGTTATAGTTTGACTACACCATTACTCGGATCTCCTAGCCATATGGAATCCTGAGGTGTATGTTGGCTATAGCATGTTCATTGTAGGAACTGGATTGCATCAAGATGGAATCTATCTACCTCGGTGGTAGAGGAGCAGCCCTATGATGATCATGAGAATCAAGTCCAGAAGTCCATGGCCATGGCAGAGTGAAATAATAGAAAGAGTTTCTATTTAGATTTTCACATCGGACTCGAATCGAATGATTACATCATATGATAGAAACTAGGGTTTGACGAGTTTACCTTAACCCTAATCTGATCGGGGCTCAAGATAGAAGAACTTAATCACACAGGTAGCTGCACCAAGAGGTTCGCATTCAGCTCTGATGGGTTGCCACCATATACTGCTAGGTGTCACTGGTGGATTTTGGGAGCAATTAGAATGATTTAGATGATCGATCATTCTAGCTGTTCGAATCAGAAGAGTTCTGATCCATCGAAAGGAGTTTCGATGATGTCAATGATAGAGATCATGACATATCCCATTACCATACAGAACTGAACCTAACTGGGTCACACAAATAAGGGTTTGAATCTGGTGATCATCAATTGAACTGATCTAGTTCAATTGATCTGAATGAGATTCAATTAGGTTCAAGGAAATCGTGCTAGCACTCGATTGAACCTAACGTTCTTCTTTTGCTATCATAAATAAGTTGTCCTGACTGAGCCAAAGGAGTTTGTGCTCAATCAGAGGCCTTCATATGGTCTGACTGGAGGTTGTCCAAGTCAGAAAAGGTTGTCTTATTTTGTAAGACATTACCTGCCATTTTTGGTCACCTGCCATTTCTTGTTCTTTGACTTTGGTCAAAAGTCTACCTTTGACTGGTCAAATGTTGACCATTGATACTTTGACTTTTGACCACATGTCATGCACCTATTGGAGAGCTGGTGGGGGCCTGTCCCCCTGCCAGAACCTGGCAAGGAAGAGGGCGCATGCCACCCTTGGCATGTGCCCAAGTTGGAGGCGCCTAGGAGTCCCTGTTGGACAGGGACTCCATCTCCTTTTTGGATTCCAATTAGAGTTCTCCTAAGAACCAACTTTGACTGGTCTTAGGCACCCTCTAAGGAGGAATCCAGGGGACTCTATTTCCACCAATCAGATTTAGATCTGATTTCACAAAGGGTTGTGATTGGTTGGGAAGAAGAGGAGTTGGATCACGCTTAGTCTATAAATAAGACCCTGCGCCCAACTCAAAGTATGATTGAATCACAATTCCCCACGCCCCAAGGCTGCCTCTCCCCTCTTCCTCCATGCCAAACCACCTTCTCCCCTTCCTCTCCACGTCCAAAAGGAGTTTTGAATTTTTGGTTGGTGCGATCCAGATCAAAGAAAGGCGACTGAAAGCTAGAAGGCTGCACTGCTGCAAAGGACGACTGCTGATCTTCAAAAGGAGTTTTGAAGATCCTCTAGATCAGATCCAGATCTGATTTTTGGAGACGTGATAGAGAAGAAGAGGATCTCTAGATCCAGCCCGAGTGGATATCGGTAGAGGCCAGGCACTTGCATGGCTAGATCCAGAACCTTCCACTGCATACAGGATCATCAACAAGTAATAGGATTACCCATATCAAGGTAAATTAAATTTGATTTAATTTATCCAGATTTTATTTAATTTCTAAAATAATAATAATTGGATCTAAAATATCTTAGATCTGATCTAGATCAGAGAAAAAAATTTTTGAAATATATCTCTTGATCTGATCAGATCTGAACGAACCTGGTCTGGAAAATCAAGATTTTTCCTTCAAGGAGACCCTAAACTATGAAGAGGTTGTTGGTGTGCGCAGATCAAATGAGCAAAGGGAGAAGATCTGCAAGGAAGACCCTAAGTCTGAGATCTTGGCTATGAGCGAAAGATAGGAAAGATCAAAGGAGAAGACAAGAGAAAAATCCAAGGGCAGGTTAAAGTCTCGTGATCAGAGGAAGATGACATTGAAATATTATAAATATCATCAGTCTGGACACCTGAGGAGAGATTGTCCCCTTTTGAGATCAGAAAAAGGGAAGGTCAGCAAGAAAGATGATACAACTTCTATGAGCAATGGAGAAGACTAGCTAGTTGTATCAGATGGATCTACAGAGTGTGATACTAAGTGGATATTAGATTTAGCATGCTCGCACTACTATACGTCTCATCGAGAGTGATTTGCTACATACCAGAATGCTAATGGTGGAAATGTCAGCCTTGGAGATGATCACCCATGCAAAGTAGCTAAAATTGGCTATATCAGGATGAGGATGTACGATGGAATCATTCATACATTATCAAATATCGGGTATGTACCAAAGTTTAAAAAGAATTTGATTTCTTTGGGATACTTGGAGGAGCAGGGTTATGCTTTTAGTAGCCAGGCTGGGAGTGCATGTCTAAAAATTTTTAAGAAAGCTTTGGTGGTGATGAGAGGTAGATGACTGAGCAATAATCCTTACAGAATAGAAGGCTCAGTGGTAAACGATTGTGTAGAGGTGCTAGCAGCAGCATAGGAGAAGCAGATTTTATATCGACTGTGGCACTATCGGATGGGTCATATGAGTGACCGTGGGCTCACAGAACTAAGCAAAAAGAGGTATGATCCTAGCCCTGAAGAAGGAGGGCACAGATCCTTCTAAGTCGTGTATCTTTGGCAAACAGCATAGGATGAAGTTTGCTAGAAGTATCAAGCATAGCGAGGGAGTGCTGGATTTAGTGCACTTTAATGTGTGGGGACTAGCTCCTGTATTAGCTAGAGGTGGGGCAAAATATTTTGTTACTTTCATTGATGATTTCTCAAAGAAGGTATGAATTTATATGATCAAAGAAAAGTTAAAGATGTTTGCCCAATTCAGAGCCTGGAGAGCTGAAGTAGAGAAGGAGTTAGGGAGATAGGTAAAGTGTCTGAGATCGGATAATGGAGGAGAGTATACTAGCTTGGAGTTCAGGAGGTACTATGAGGAAAATGGCATCAAACGCTATTACATGGTGAGGATGACTTTCCAGCAGAATGGTATCATGGAGAGGATGAATTGGACACTGATCGAGAAGGTACGGAGTTTGAGACTACAGACATCACTCCCAAAGTCCTTTTAGGGTGATGCACTAATTTTTTATTATTTTCTTGTGAATAGGTCCCCTCATTATAAGCTGAACGGAGGCATTCCAGAAGAGGTCTAGAGTGGAAAGAAGGTGGAGCTTGGCCACCTAAAAGTCTTCGATTGCGCAGCCTATGCATATGTGGAGGCAATCGAGAGGCGTAAATTGGTTCCAAAATCTCAAAAAATGATATTCATAGGGTATCCACAAGAAGTCAAGGGGTACCTACTGTGGAACTCTTAGGCATAGAAGTTAGTGATTAGTAGGGATGTTATCTTTAATGAGAAGAGCATCTTGAGGAGGTTTGGGATAGATGAAACTGGAAAAACAAAGGGATGTTATCTTAGGTGCCCTCTAAGGAGGAATCTAGTGGACTCTATTCCCACCAATCAGATTTAGATCTGATTTCACAAAGGGTTGTGATTGGTTGGGAAGAAGAGGAGTTGGATCACGCTTAGTCTATAAATAAGACCCTACGCCCAACTCAAAGTATGATTGAATCACAATTCTCCACACCCCAAGGCTGCCTCTCCCCTCTTCCTCCATATCAAACCACCTTCTCCCCTTCCTCTCCACGTCCAAAAGGAGTTTTGGATTTTTGGTTGGTGCAATCCAGATCAAAGAAAGGCGACTGAAAGCTAGAAGGCTGCACTGTTGCAAAGGACGACTACTGATCTTCAAAAGGAGTTTTGAAGATCCTCCAGATCAAATTCAGATCTAATTTTTGGAGACATGATAGAGAAGAAGAGGATCTCTAGATCTAGCCTGAGTGGATATCAGTAGAGTCTAGGAACTTGCGTGGCTAGATCCAGAACCTTCCGCTGCATACAGGATCATCAATGGGTAATAGGATTACCCATATCAAGGTAAATTAAATTTGATTTAATTTATCTAGATTTTATTTAATTTCTAAAATAATAATAATCAAATCTGAAACATCTTAGATCTAATCTATATCAAAGAGAAAAATTTTTGAAATATATCTCTTGATCTGATCAGATCTGAACGAACCTGGTCTGGGAAATCAGAATTTCCCTTCAACTGGTATTAGAGCCAAGGTTCTAAAAGTGTTTAGATCTAATTTTAAATTTATTTTAATTAAAAAATAAGTGATTTCAGATGTCACATGAGATGTGATCAGATCTGAAATCAAAAAAATTAAAATTAAATGATTTGGATCTAAGATTAGAAAATATGCATGACTAGTTCTAAAATAGAATAGTTCTATAAAATAGTCTTGCATGTTTTTGATTTAATCTGATTAAATAATATTTTAGATCTATTTATTTACTATTTTTTGATATTATAATGATTATAATAATATCTAAAAAATAGTAAATAAAAATTATTTAATTTTAAATATCATATGAGATATGATAGATGCATGTCTAGACTAGTTGTAGAATAGTTCTACATAATTATCTAGATTAAAATTTATTTTGATTAGATCAATTTAAATCTAATTTTTTAGATTATTATGAGATAATTTAGATCTGAAAACATGCATGATTCGATACATGAGATGTATGCAAAATATGCCATGATTAGATCTAATTTGTATATGAGATATATGATATAGATCTAAAACTATTTTATAGTATTGCATGTTCCTGATTAAGGTGTTCCTCTTGACCATCCGGGAATTATGCCTTAATGCCTGACCTTTAGAGCCCCCTATGTTGTAAGGCTGGCGAGGTCATGAGCAATTCCCAGATAGAGATTTGCGCTTGAGTTCTCTTCTCATAAGAACGAAGAAGGGTTTAAACGCCCTCTCTTTCCAATCGATGGGGTGTTCTTATGATGTGTAGGGGTGCTGCGTGTTCATCCTTAATCAAAAATCCAAAACTTACTTTCTGCAAAACTCTAGATCCTGAAACCCTAGGATTTATTGTGCATATTTTGTTTATGAACCCTACTTAATTAAGAATTAAGTTTATGGAATATCAATTAGGTCTAAAATTGAGAATTTCATATCTAAGATATATTCATAATAATGGGTTCAGGCTTGGGTAGCTCAATTTGGTCTAAGCGGTTGATTAAATTGAATTAAGAGTTGGTTAGATGGGATCAACAATACTTAAATTGACCATCCTAATAGGATTAAGTCTGGATCAAGATCGAGTCACGATCAAGCAAGACCTAATTAGGCTCAGAGGTTAGAGTCTGGATTGTAGGCTAACCCAATTGGTTCTGGCTCAACAACTTGGTGTCTAAGGTAAGCTTGGCACATACGATCGACTGATTTTTAATTAGAAGCTACTCGACCTGAATGTGTTCTTGTATGAGTTAATGGCATATTCCTTCCACCGGTCTCACTTATCTGGCCATATCTATTGACACAGTTCTGATTTGAGGTGGTCAATAATCCGAGCTAACCCATGCCACTAGGTTAGTCATAATTGTTATGACTATGACAAGTCTAGTTTAATGAGACCTGAATCAATTCTCCCTAAGAAAAGATTAAGTCTGAAGTCTTCCACCATTGTAGACGTGCGGGCCCTTCCCAGGATTGATTGTTCTTGGCTGGATACAGTGGCTCAGTTGCACTAGGAAGATGCAACCATATCTATTAGGCATTGGATGCTATGGGCTGGAGGATGAGTTGGGCTCAATATTTTGGATACGGTGAGAGACTCAATTAGGAACCCAGTCTATGCAAATGGTGGGTCTGACTTAACTAATGAGTGCATCAATATTCCAGATATGGTGAGATTCATGAATTAGAGACCAAGTTTGGGTGCACCATGATTAGAGAATCATTGAACAAGAGTTGTTCACTCATTGGCTAACCCATCACCAATAACTGTTAGGTGAGGTGATGAGTCAGTTGGTGAGACCACACCACCCACTAGAAATCATTAATCATGAAGATTTTCAAAAAGATCAGTGGGAGCGCTATTGTCTTCCTCGTATTATACGTGGATGACATCCTCCTTATTGGGAATGATATTTTCATGATGACAACAGTTAAATTATGGTTGTCTAAGGAATTCTCCATGAAAGACCTAGGTGAAGCATCCTTTATTCTAGGAATTAAGGTCTATAGGGATAGACCGAATAGGATGCTAGGACTTTCATAGAAGATGTACATAGAGAAAGTACTAAAGAGGTTTAGTATGGAAAACTCTAAGAGGGGATTAATACCCTTCAAACATGGTATTCATCTTTCCAAGAAGATGTGCCCCAGCACACCTGAGGAAATAGAATGCATGAGCAAGATCCCTTATGCTTCTTTAATAGGGAGTCTCATGTATGCCATGCTATGTACATGATCGGATATAGCCCATGCTATGAGTGTCACAAGCAGATATCAGTCAAATCCAAGTGAAGAACACTGAATTTCTGTGAAATGTATCCTTAAGTACTTAAGAAGAACTAAGGATATGATGTTGGTCTTTGGTAATGGAGAACTCCAAGTTCAGGGATACATAGACTCGAATTGCATGTCCGATATAGATGATCGAAAGTCAACAACTGGGAGTCTGTTTATGTACAATGATGGTGCTGTCAGTTGGAAGAGTTTCAAGCAAATGATGATAGCAGATTCCACCTTGGAAGTAGAATATATCGCTACATCAGAAGCTACGAAGAAAGCATTCTGGAACAAGAAGTTTGCTGCAGAAATCAGAATAATGCCATGAGATGCCATTCCTCTGTACTGCAACAACAATGGCGCCATAGCCCTTGCTAAGGAGCTGAGGTCTCACCAGAAATCCAAGCATATTGTGCGGCGATACCACCTCATCCGTGATTACCTCGAGAAGGGTTACGTCGAGGTCAAGAGAGTCAACTCCATAGATAATGTGGCAGACCCACTTACAAAGCCATTGGGCCAACAGAAGATCGAAGCCCACCTTGAGAAGATGGGACTTAGACTTGTAGCCAATTGGCTTTAGGACAAGTGGGAGATTGTTAGATATATGTGCCCTAGAAGCCAGAATTGGCTGACACTTGTAATACACTTCTAGGGGCAAAATTATAATTTTGACTAATATCAATAAAATGGGTTATTTTCTATCACATATGTGTATTTAGTGTCTGTGATACATCCTTTGAGTTAATGGTAATGATAATTCATATTTTCAAGAGTTGAAAATTTAAGACATGAATAATCATTATTAACTCATAAAATGCTCCCGACCATAGGATCATCACGAGGATGGTGATTGATTCCGGAAGGTTGGTGTACAATCGCTTCTCTTTAGTAGATGAGTCTTGAGTCTATGGTGTGGAGACACCAGAGCGAGAGTACAGATACTCATTAGAGAATGAGGGCACTGAGCGTGACCACCTCGAGTAGTCATTAGGAAGTCTACCTTCTCGTCAATGACTGACTCGATGCTGTGGTAGTGTGTCTGGTTCTTTGACCTGAGGTGCATCGGCAGTTCACCTTGAGGGTGTTATAGTTTGACTACACCATTACTCGGATCTCCTAGCCATATCGGAACCCTGAGGTGTATGTTGGCTATAGCATGTTCATTGTAGGAACTGGATTGCATCAAGATGGAATCTATCTACCTCGGTGGTAGAGGAGCAGCCCTATGATGATCATGAGAATCAAGTCCAGAAGTCCATGGCCATGGCAGAGTGAAATAATAGAAAGAGTTTCTATTTAGATTTTCACATCGGACTCGAATCGAATGATTACATCATATGATAGAAACTAGGGTTTGACGAGTTTACCTTAACCCTAATCTGATCGGGGCTCAAGATAGAAGGAACTTAATCACACAGGTAGCTGCACCAAGAGGTTCGCATTCAGCTCTGATGGGTTGCCACCATATACTGCTAGGTGTCACTGGTGGATTTTGGGAGCAATTAGAATGATTTAGATGATCGATCATTCTAGCTGTTCGAATCAGAAGAGTTCTGATCCATCGAAAGGAGTTTCGATGATGTCGATGATAGAGATCATGACATATCCCATTACCATACAGAACTGAACCTAACTGGGTCACACAAACAAGGGTTTGAATCTGGTGATCATCAATTGAACTGATCTAGTTCAATTGATCTGAATGAGATTCAATTAGGTTCAAGGAAATCGTGCTAGCACTCGATTGAACCTAACGTTCTTCTTTTGCTATCATAAATAAGTTGTCCTGTCTGAGCCAAAGGAGTTTGTGCTCAAATCAGAGGCCTTCATATGGTCTGACTGGAGGTTGTCCAAGTCAGAAAAGGTTGTCTTATTTGTAAGACATTACCTGCCATTTTTGGTCACCTGCCATTTCTTGTTCTTTGACTTTGGTCAAAAGTCTACCTTTGACTGGTCAAACGTTGACCATTGATCCTTTGACTTTTGACCACATGTCATGCACCTATTGGAGAGCTGGTGGGGGCCTGTCCCCCTGCCAGAACCTGGCAAGGAGGAGGGCGCACGCCAAGGGTGGCGTGAGCCCAAGTTTGGAGGAGTCTTGGAGTCCTTGTTGGACAAGGACTCCATCTCTCTTTTTGGATTCCAATTAGAGTTCTCCCTAAGAACCAACTTTGACTGGTCTTAGGCGCCCTCTAAGTAGGAATCCAGGGGACTCTATTCCCACCAATCAGATTTAGATCTGATTTCACAAAGGGTTGTGATTGGTTGGGAATAAGAGAAGTTGGATCACAGTCAGTCTATAAATAAGACCCTGTGCCCAACTCAAATAAAAGGTGATTGAATTGAGATCAAAGTTCCCCACGCCCCAAAGGCTGCCTCTCCCCTCTTCCTCCATGCC
>QRFJ01004319.1:0-34698 GCA_006176705.1 Cocos nucifera | reverse complement strand
AAACATCTTCTCTCCTTGCTCTCCAATGTCCAAAGGCGATCAAAAGAAGGCGATCAAAAGCAAGAAGGTTGCACTGCTGTAAAGGACGACTGCAGATCTTCAAAAGGAGTTTTGAAGATCCTCCAGATCAGATCCAGATCTGATTTTTGGAGTGTGATAGCAAAAGGAGTTTTGAAGATCCTCCAGATCAGATCCAGATCTAATTTTTGGAGGTGTGATAGAGAAGAAGAGGATCTCCAGATCCAGCCTGAGAGGATACCGATAGAGGCTAGGCGCTTGCGTGGCTAGATCCAGAACCTTCCGCTGCAAACATGATCATCAACAGGGTAATAGGATTACCCAAATCAGGTAAATTAAATTTAATTTAATTTATCTTTATTTTATTTATATTAAAATAATAAAATTAGATCTGAAACATCCTAGATCTGATTGGGATCGAGAGAAAAAATTTTGAAATATATCTCTCGATTTGATCAGATTTGAATGAACCTGGTCCGAAAAATTAGGACTTTCCTTCATCGGATGGGTCATATGAGTGACTGTGGGCTCACAGAACTAAGCAAAAAGAGGTATGATCCTAGCCCTGAAGAAGGAGGGCATAGATCCTTCTAAGCCATGTATCTTTGGCAAACAACATAGGATGAAGTTTGCTAGAAGTATCAAGCATAGCGAGGGAGTGCTGGATTTAGTGCACTCGAATGTGTGGGGACTAGTTCCTGTATTAGCTAGAGGTGGGGCAAAATATTTTGTTACTTTCGTTGATGATTTCTCAAAGAGGGCATGAATTTATATGATCAGAGAAAAATTAAAGATGTTTTCCCAATTTAGAGCCTAGAGAGCTGAAGTAGAGAAGGAGTTAGGGAGATAGGTAAAGTGTCTGAGATCGGACAATGGAGGAGAGTATACTAGCTTGGAGTTCAGGAGGTACTATGAGGAAAATGGCATCAAACGCCATTACATGGTGAGGATGACTTTTCAGTAGAATGGTATCATGGAGAGGATGAATTGGACACTGATCGAGAAGGTATGGAGTTTGAGACTACAAACATCACTCCCAAAGTCCTTTTAGGGTGATGCTCTAATCTTTTCTTATTTTCTTGTGAATAGGTCCCCTCATTATAAGCTGAACGGAGGCATTCTAGAAGAGGTCTAGAGTGGAAAGAAGGTAGAGCTTGGCCACCTAAAAGTCTTCGATTGTGCAGCCTATGCATATGTGGAGGTAATCGAGAGGTGCAAATTGGATCCGAAATCTCAAAAGATGACATTCATAGGGTATCCACAAGAAGTCAAGGGGTACCTACTGTGAAACTCTTAGGCATAGAAGTTAGTGATTAGTAGGGATGTTATCTTTGATGAGAAGAGCATCTTGAGGAGGTCTGGGATAGATGAAACTGGAAAAACAAAGATGAATAGCGATGGCCAGTCAGAGAATGATGGCTTGCAGGTTACATCCACTTACAAGAGTGTTCCTATTGTGGTGGAGTTGGGCAGAAAAGTAATATCTCAAATTGAAAATCAGCATGGAGGGTTAGCCATTCAGACAGATATGCAAGAGTAGTCACAAACATCAGACAGAGATGTGCTAGTGGGAGTGGCTTTGCACAAGCCCTAGCATACTATTAGAAGATCGATCAGATATGACATTGATGAGGTTATCTCCTATGCACTCATCACTGCTAATAAAGATCTAGAGAATTATGCAGAGGCCATGGAGAGTGAGCATCATGATTCATGGATGCAGGCCATGATGGAGGAGATGGAATCACTTGAGAAAAATCAGACATGGCAGCTAGTGGATCTTCCAGAGGGTGCTCGACCTATTGGCTCAAAATGGGTGTTCACAAAGAAAGAAGCACTTTCAGAATAAGATGGAGTCAGATTCAAAGCAAGGCTAGTAGCAAAGTGATACTCACAAAGGGAAGGGATTGACTACACAAAAATTTTTTCTTCCATGGTACGCCATACATCTATTCGAATTTTGCTATCATTAGTGGCACAGCATAACATGAAATTGAAACAGATGTACGTGAAGATGGCCTTCCTTTATGGGACTTTGGAGAAAAGAATCTACATGAAGCAGCCAGATTGTTTCATGGAGATAGGATAGGAAGAAAATGTGTGTTTACTTAGAAAGTCTTTGTATGGCTTGAAACAATCCCCTCGTTATTGGTATCGAAGGTTTGATAACTTTATCTTGAGCCTGGGTTTCAATAGATGTGAACATGATTGTTGTGTCTACATTAAGGATGTAGATGAGGAGGATGCCCTATACCTGTTATTATATGTAGATGATATGCTCATAGCTAGTAGAAGCATGCATGCTGTGAAAAGGTTGAAAAGGGCATTATCATCTAAATTTAAGATAAAAGATTTGGGTCCAGCTGCGAAAATCCTTGGAATGAAGATTTGTAGAGATAGGTGCAAAGGAGTGCTCCATTTGTCACAAGAAAAGTATGTCCAGAAGGTTCTAGAGACGTTTGGGATGGAGAAGGCCAAACCTATAGAGACACCATTATCGAGTCATATGTCTCTCTCTATGTTACAGTGCCTCCAATCGAAAAAGGAGGGAGAGTACATGGAATAAGTTTCTTATGCAAATGCTATAGGTAGTGTAATGTACACTATGGTGTGTTGTAGATCAGATATAGCACATGCTGTAAGCACGGCTAGTAGATACATGGCTAACCCTAGGAAGGAACACTGGAAAGCATTGAAATGGATATTGAGATATCTATATGGAACAAGAGATTATGGTTTGGTGTTTGGTGGGTAGCTTGGAGGATTTGGAGAACAATCTTTGAAGATGTGTGAAGGTTCAGATCCTCTGGAAGGGTTTGTTGATGCAAATTATGTTAGTGATCTTGATATAAGGAGGTCTACTACTGGATACCTCTTCTGCATATATGGTGGACCGATGTCTTGGAGATCAATCCTTCAGCCAATCATGGCCTTATCTACCATAGAGGCCGAGTACATTGAGATAACGAAGGCTGTAAAGGAAGCCCTTTGGCTTAGGAGGCTGATTGATAAGTTGGGGGTGAAGCAGAGCAAGGTTATACTATTCAATGATAGTTAGAGTGCTCTATTGTTGGCACAGAATTTAGTCTATCATGCACGCACAAAGCATATAGATGTGAGGTACCACAAGATCAGAAAGCTGGTGGAGGAAGGTGAGATGGAACTGATGAAGATCTATACCAAGGAGAATCAATCTGATGCACTCATGAAGGTACTCCCCAGAGATAGCTTTCAAAAATATGTGGCATGGATGGGTCTATTGAGAAGAGATGAGTTCACAAGAACTTGGAAGCACTAAGGTGGAGAATGTGAGCTCAGAAGTGGCACTCCCAAGTCTTGAAAACATGAGAAGATAGGTCATAAGAAGATGGGAACGAGCCGAAAGAAGAATCAGTCTTAATAGTACAGTTTAGAAATTGGGTTGGCTCACTCTGAGACTGAGCTGGCTCACTTGGAAACTAGGTCGGCTCAGTTCAGGACTGGATCGACTAGGTCTCAAAGAAAAATTTAGGTAGAGAGCAATATTTTTGGACTGTTGGCACGGTACACAATTGGATCTACTCAGTTTGGGACTGAGACTGGGTAGATTAAGCCAACCTAATCACAGGTTAGTCGGCTTAGTTTTCGCGAGTTATTATTTTATGTATGTGGGTTGTTTGAGTTTGAAGAGCTTTTCTATAAGCTTGGGCTTGACCCTTTGTAAAGTATATATACTGAAAATAGGTCAAGATTGTTAGTGTGTTGAAATATACTAAATAAAAGCTCTTTTCTCCCAAAATCCTCTTCTTCTCTTCTTCTATATTCCTTGATTTATTTGATCGTGCTTCCGTAAAGATCTCCAAGAAGTACTTCCTTGATTGCTTGGCTAATCACTGGCAGCCATGCTGATCCATATGGGAAGAGCGCATATTCCCAATACAAGCCCAACTTTGGTTGGTCCACTTGACCACCATTTAGAAAGATGTATCAAAGAGATCATATGATGAATGATAATTCCATCAATCGATAAGCTCCAGACCTTTGGGCCTCCAATGATTATCCAATTGATGGATCCATTATCATTCACTTTAATGGAAGGCTATGATCCAGTTATCATATAACTATTTCATTTTAGGGACCTAATAATTTTGGAAGATTTATTTATAAAAGTGAGTTGGTCAGATTAACCAGCTTGTTATGATCATCCCATTGGCTTCACCAAGTCAGCTTAAGGGAGACCACTAATAGGCTGGTCTAGGAGCACCTAAATCAGTCATACTAATTTACCTAGCTGACATAGGTCAGCTCGAATAGTCAAGTGATTCAATCAAAACATAATCTCACCAAAAGGCCAGGTAAGTTCGATCGATGGAAGGGTCTACCAAAGCTTGCCTTAGACACCATCAGAAATGGCCAGATAAGCAGGCTGCCAATTAAAAACCACCAATCTGGTTTACCTTAGACACCAACTGGTTTAATTAGTTTCAATTTGATCAACCTAACAGTTCGTGCTAGACCGCATAGCCAAGAATCAAGTCCATCTTGGGTCTTGTTAAAGACATGGACTTGACCAACTACAACTATTGTAATTGATCTAGAGAATCCTTGACCTAATCTAAGACAATAATTGATTAGATTTAGTCAATTCTCTAATTAAGTCCATTTTTTAATCTAACCCTAGGTCTAACCCAATTAATGGATCTAATCTCCACTAACCCATTTAACCCAATGTGTTATGATTTGTATCTCGGGATCTTCAATTCACAATCCTAGATCCTAATCAATCAACTTCTTAATTCTCAATTAAGTTTTGGACTAATAGTTGGGGTTCAATTTTTTAAAAATAATTTTTATGTTTGTAAAATATTTTTACAATATAGTTCTATCAACCAAGTTGTAAGTTTGATTCATAATCAATATGCAAGTAAAATAAACATAAAACTACTTTAGATCTAATCTAAACAGGTTTATGTAATTGAAACAGTTTCAATAATAATCAATCATAAATCTTTCTAGATCAAATCTAATATATTTATGATGATTGAAATCAGATTAAAATATTTTTAATCAGATCATAAAATTTCTTAAATCTAATCTAAAATTTTGTGATCAATATTTTAGATCAGCACGTACTAGGATAACTTATTCACTGTAAGGGATAAACCTTACAATAGGACAACCTTATGGCAGTCCGTGCAATCTAAAATATTTTATTTTTAGATCTAAAACTATTTTAAATCTATTAAATTATAAATAAAATTAGATCAAGTCTAATAAATTTATGATTAGAGTTAGATCATCATGAACTAGGACAACCTTTTCACTGTAAGGGGTAAACCTTACAGCAGGACAACCTTATGTTAGTTCGTGAGATCTGAATTTTTTTTAAATTTTAGATTTAATAATTAGATTATAAATTATATCTAATCTAAGAAATAATCTAAACATATATAAAAATCATGTAACAAGAACCTGGGCTCTGATACCAATTGAAAAAACTAGATCTAGGGTTTCACGGGTAGATCTTAAAACTTTTTCAAGATCATGCAGCGAAAGACTTAAATAAATAAAATATTTATTTAAATAAATATGTAAACACCTAGATCTCAGATCTATTTCATGATCAAGGTATGTTAGTAAATCAAAAATTAAAATTAAACAAGAGAGAAAAGGTTGATCAAATCAATCTCGATCTACACTATATCAAATGCAGGTATGAAGTTAATAGATAAGATCTATTACCTAAGCAAGTTAGACATTCTAACTTGCCGATCCGATCTTGAGGATGAAGTCATGAGTCACACATGTGTCCGGCCTCTAGGAGTCATCCACACGAGCCCACAAACACAATCAGAGATCCTGATGCAGGAAATCATTACAGTATGCTAGCACTGTGCTGATCTCTCTTGATTATTGATCCGATGCTTTCTTCTTCGAAACATGGACACTCCAAAAAATCAAAAGAAAAGAAGAAGATTTGTGATGCTGAGACACCTCTCAAAAGCTCCCAAAAGGGAGGAAGAGATCTGGAACAAAAACCCTAGAAGAAGATCCTCTTCTTCTTTTTTGTTCTTTTTCTAGACACCCTGATTTGTGTTTTCAATATCTCTATGACCTAAATAAATTTTTCTCTAATTTTCCTACACCAAAGAGGCTCTCAAATGTCTGTAATCCATGAAAACTTTAGCCAAAAATTCTCTTTAAAAAAAGAGATATGCAGAGTCCAAGTTAGGTCAAAAACTTAGATTAGGAATGACCAAACTAGGAAAGTTGTTGGGGTACCCAACTCTTAGGTGCCCCCACCTCTTTTTCTGCCATGGACCAGCAACGGGGGAACACAAAAAAATATCCTCTTTTACCATGAAAATCAAAGAAAATAAGGAAGGATGGGTCGGCACACTTATGGGAAGAGTTTTGCTTGACAAGGATTCTATCTCATAGAATCCTTAAGAAAAACTAATTCCCCTTTTGACTTGGTCTTCCAACAAACTTCCATATGAGAAAAAGGAAGAGAGAAGGGAGGCATGAAAAACCTTGGTCATGGAGATTATTCACATAAAAATATAAAGAGAAAAGGATGGGGCGTGAGGATTAGGTGGCGCAAGGAATAGGGAGTCCTAATCACACTAGGACTCCTATTTTGACTTGGTCAAACAAGGTCTTTTAACCAAATAAAAATAAGAGTAAACTAACCCAATTAAATAAGATCTTAATCTATTTAAAGACTTAATTAAATTAGATTAAATTAAATTAAATTATAATTTAATTTTTTAATCAAATTAGAAAATTGAGTTGACCCGAGTCCTAGTTAGACTAGGACTAGTTCTTCCTTGCACTTGACTTGTCCAATAAGCCAATTGGACTTGATCCAATCAAGCCCAAATTAAATGTAATTAAATTATATTTAATTAAACTTAATCTCAATCTTCTAGCTTAATCAAATTAAGTCAACTAATAATTGAATTGCTAATCGATCCTCCTGCAACACTTGCACTAGGTTAAATACCAAGCGTATTGATTATTTAACCCTAAAATGATTCTAAATCGCTAATCAACCATTCGATCATAACGTGAACTCTAATGTGTGTGACCTCATAGGTCTGAATCTAAGTTAGTAGCATAAAAATAAATTTTTATACCAATCAAAGTGACCGTCTGGCAATGATATCCAACGATCCGATAGGTTGAAAGGTGTAGAACACCATCCTTAGAACCCATGCGAATATAGTTTCCATATAATTCATCCCCTTGACCATAATAATCATAGGACACCTCAGAGTTCAACTGTCAACTCTGATTAGGTTGTCTGCATTGTATTTCAAAATATCAAATCCATCTGATGGATTATCCTGGCCAAGGTTTCGCTATATTGAAATATAGTGTTACATTCTTCTCCAACTCTTAGAGTGGTCAATTCCATCTTGATCACACTCTGACTTTGCAAGTGCTTGACTATGCCCAAAAGGCTTTCGTTGTTGAATTAAAAATTTAGTTAGTCCGATATCAAAGCACAGTAAGTTGCTTGCAAGTCACTGAGGTGATCTCAGGTCTAAGGGATACTTATATCTATATCCCATTAGAGACATTCTTGACAACAGAATGCTCTAGAGTTGGTCACGTTCAATGATGATGTATCCATATATCTCACTTGTATGCCATACCAGTATCTCCATACTCCTTAGTTAAGAGGACAACCAACCTATATGGCATATAGCGACCTACGCTCGATAGACGCTATCGTCCTAATTAACAACCTATCATTTAGTCATGAACAAATTTAAGGATTAATCGATAAATCTTCTCGTTATCGAAACTAAATAGTCCTAAGAACTTCATCACAATAATAAAGTTCATTAGATGATGTAAATTTATGATGAAAAAAGATGCCAAAATATTTTTTATTAATTAATAAATTAGTTACAATATCTCAATCGTCAACAAGCTGACGATTGACTTTGGAACATAATTCTCAATAGATCATAAGGTCAACAAGCTACAAAGGTCTATTTATGGACTTAAACAAGCATCTCAGAGCTAGAATGCTCGTTTTAATGATATGATCAAATCATTTGATTTCATCAAGAATGAGGAGAAACTATGTATTTTTAAAAAGATCAGTGGAAGCATTGTTGTTGTTCTCGTATTGTATGTAGATGACCTAATTAGGAATGACATTCCCATGTTGATCTCGATCAAAGTATGGTTGTCAAAAGAGTTTTCTATGAAAGACCTAGGAGAAGCATCTTTTATTTTAGGGATTAAGATCTATAGGGATAGACAGAAGAGGATGCTAGGTCTCTCATAGAAGATGCCAAAATATTTTTTATTAATTAATAAATTAATTATAATATCTCAATCGTCAACAGGCTGACGATTGACTTTGGAACATAATTCTCAATAGATCATAAGGTCAACAAGCTACAAAGGTCTATTTATAGACTTCAACAAGCATCTCAGAGCTAGAATGCTCATTTTAATGATATGATCAAATCATTTGATTTCATCAAGAATGAGGAGAAACTATGTATTTTCAAAAAGATCAGTGGAAGCATTATTGTTTTTCTCGTATTGTATGTAGATGACCGAATTAGGAATGACATTCCCATGTTGATCTCGATCAAAGTATGGTTGTCAAAAGAGTTTTCTATGAAAGACCCAGGAGAAGCATCCTTTATTTTAGGAATTAAAATCTATAGGGATAGACAGAAGAGGATGCTAGGTCTCTCATAGAAGATGTACATAGAGGAGATGCTGAAGAGGTTTAGAATGAAAAACTTTAAAAGGAGACTAGTGCACTTTAGACATGGCATTCATCTCTCTAAAAAGATATGCCCCAACACACTTAAGGAGATTGAATGCATGAGCAAGATCCCTTATACTTTAGCAATAGGGAGTCTCATGTATGCCATGCTATGTACACAACCTAATATCGCCTATACTGTGAGTGTCACAAGCAGGTATCAGTCAAATTCAAGCAAAGAGCAATGAACTTCTGTGAAATATATCTTTAAGTACTTGAGAAGGATTAAGGATATATTTTTGTTCTTTAATATTGAGGAACTCCAGGTCCAAGGATATATAGACTCAGATTTTATGTCTGATATAGATGATCGAAAGTTGACATCAGATAATCGATTCTTATGCAATGGTGGTGCTATAAGTTGAAAGTGTTCCAAGCAGACCATGATTGCAAACTCCCCCATGAAAGTAGAATATATTGCTACCTCAAAAGCTGCAAAGGAGGTATTCTGATTCAAAAAATTTACCATAGAGCTCGAAGTGATGCCATCAAATGCCATCCCTCTATACTACGATAATAATAGCACTAGCTAAAGAGTCAAGATCTCACCAAAAATCCAAGCACATCAAGCGGCAATATCATCTCATCCATGATTACCTCAAAAAGGGATACGTCGAGGTCAAGAGAGTCGACACCGTAGATAATGCGACTAACCCACTGATGAATTCATTAAGCTAGTAGAAGATCGAAGTCTATCTTAAGAAGATGAGACTTAGATTTGTAGCCAATTGACTTTAAATCAAGTAGAAGTTTGTTAGATGAGTGCCCTAGAAGCCAGATTGGCCGACACTTTATAAAATACTTTCTAAAAATATTTTATAATTTTAACTTAAAATAAATAAAAAGATTATTTTCTATCATAATATATATATATATATTTAAAGTGTTTGTGATACATCCATTGAGTTAATAGGCATGATAACACATAATTTTAGGAATTGAAAATTTAAGATATGTGTTATCATAACTAACTCATAAATTGCTTCCAATCGTATGATCATCATAAGGATGGTGATTGATTTGAAAGATTGGTGTATGATTATCTTTTTAAGATAGATGAGTCTTGAGTCTATGGTGTGAAGATACTGAAGGGAGAGTATAGGTACTTGTTGAGAACAAGGGCACTGAGCGTGACCACCTCGAGTAAGCATAAGAAAGTCTATCTTCTCATTGATGACTAGCTCGATGTTGCAATTGTATGTCTAGTTCTTTTGACTTGAGGTGCATCGATAGTTCACCTTGAGTGCATTATAGTTGTTATGGTCTCTTAGCCATTCAAAACCTTGAGGTGTATGTTGGCTATAGCATGTTCATTGTAGGAATTAGATTGCACTAATAGAAGATCTATCAACCTTAATAGATGAGAAGTAGTCCTATGATGATTATGAGATTGAGTCCTTAAGTCCATGGCTATGGTAGTATGAATTAATAGAAAGGAGTTTCTATTAGGATTTCACATCGAACTCAAATCGAGTGATATATTTATATGACAGGTGTTAGGTTTGACGAGTTCACCTTAACCTTGATCCTGTCAGAGCTCATGACAAAAGAACCTAATCACATAAGTAGCTACACTAAAAGATTCATATTCGATTCTGATAGGTTGCCACTACATACTGTTAGGTATCACTGGTAGATTTTGGGATCAATTAGAATTATCTTTATGATCGACGATTCTAACTGGATGAATCAGAAAAGTTCTAGTCCATCGAAAGATGTTTCGATGATGTCGATGATGGAGATCACAACGTATCTCATTACCATATAGAACCGAATCTAATTGGATCATACAAATAAGGGTTTGTCTAGATGTCATCAATTAGGCTAACCCAAATCGATCGATTTAGATTAGATCCAATCAGGTTTAAGAAAATTATACTAGCATACATTTGGACCTGACTCTCTCCTTTTCTCATCATTCAAGATCATCTTGACTAAGTCAAATTGTATTTAGCTCATTCAAAAGCCTTGCATGGGTTTGTTGTGGTCTGACTGGACCTTATCCTGATCTGATCAAGACTTGTCCTAAAAGAAATTGGCTTATCTTAAATCCCATAAGATGGAAATAGGATAATGGTTGTCTTAACCCGATCTTGCAGGAATTGAAGGAAGGGTCATACAGCCTCTCGAGATTTTCTAGGAGCGTGCAATTCTAGATGAAGTCATAAGGAAGAGAAGGGTGCACACCCTTCCTAGCATGCACCCCTTTTTGGATAAGGTGGAGGTTCCCATTCAAAAAATGTTTGAATGGGTCAAAGAGTTTTGATGAGATCAAAACTGTGGGAAGATAGTTCTCTTTGCCAACCCTTGGTTTTATCCTTTCTCCATGCCACATTTTTCTAGTTATTTGTGCAACAAAAATTAGAGAGAAAATATGAAATGGCATAGGATCAGAAGGAGAGTCCTTCTACTTTAAGCAAGATAGTTGCTTGAAGCATTAGGACTTAAAGGTGGCATAGAGGTCTATATAAAGACCCCTGCACCTAGGGTTTCTTATGCCCTCTACTCCATGCCCAAACTCTACCAAAATCCTTTATCACCCATGCCCCTTCTATTAGATGTGTGCCCTAGAAGCCAGATTGGCTGTCACTTGTAATACACTTTTAAAGATAATTTTATAATTTTGACTATAAATTAATAAATAGGTTATTCTTCTATCATAATGTGTATTTAAAAGTGTCGGTGATACATCCTTTGAGTTAATGGTAATGATAATTCATATTTTTAAGAGTTAAAAATTTAAGACATGAATTTTTATAATTAACTCATAAAATGCTTCCGACCGTAGGATCATCACGAGGATGGTGATCGATCTAGAAGGTTAGTGTACGATCGCTTTCTTAGGATAGACGTGTCTTGAGTCTACAGTATGTAGACACCGAAGCGAGAGTACACGTACTTGTTAGAGAACGACCACCTCGAGTAATCATAAGGAAGTCTACCTTCTCATCGATGACTGGTTTGATGCTACAGTGGTGTATATGGTTCATTGATCTTAGGTACATTGGCAATTCATCTTGAGGGTGTTATAGTTTGACTACACCATAACTCATCTCCTAGCCATTCGAAATCCTAAGGTGTATGTTGGCTACGGCATGTTCATTATAGAAATTAGATTGCACCAATAAGAAGATCTATCTACCTCGATAGATGAGGAGTAGCCCTATGATAATCATGAGATTGAGTCCTTAAGCCCATGACCACGATAGAGTGAAGATGATAGAAAGTGTTTTTATTAGAGTTTCACATTGGACTCAAATCGAATGATTAATTCATATGACGGACATAGGGTTTGACGAGTTCACCTTAACCCTAATCTTGTCGGAGCTCAAGATAGAAAAACCAAAATCACATAGGTAACTACACCAAGAGATTCACTTTTAGTTCTGATGGGTTTCCATCATATACTGCTAGGTGTCACTGGTGGATTTTGGGAGAAATTAGAATGACTTTGATGATCAATCATTCTAATTGTATGAATCAAAAAAGTTCTGGTCCATTGAAAGGTGTTTCGATGATGTCGATGATGGAGATCATGACATATCCTATTACTATATAGAATTGAATCTAACTGGATCACATAAATAAGAATTTGGATCTAGATATCATCAATTGAGCTAACCCAATTCGATTGATTTGGATTAGATCCAATCAAGTTCAAGGTAATCATGCTAGCACACAATTGAGCCTGACTTTTTCCTTCTGAAATCTTTCTGATTTATCACAACCAAGTCAAATTTGATTTAACTCATTCTTATATTTTGAATGAATTTATTTTCATCTGACTGGAGCATGTCCAGGTCAGATTAATTATAGAAATTAAATTCATTCATAGTCAAATTGGACTGGGATCAAAAGTTGACCTATTTGAGAGAATTAAGGGTCACCTGATCATATGCTTATAGAAAATTCTCTAGAAATTATTTTAATCTAATTTCTAGATATATAATAGAGCAAGAATTATGTATTGGGTGTACCTAATTTTGTAATTTTTGGAGGTGTCTAGACTAAGTTATGATAGAGTTTGATTTACATTAAACTCTTGAGGGAAGAATCCTAAGCGCAGTGGACTCTTCCTTATCTACTCATGCTGCCACCTTCTAGATTGATTCTTGGCATTAAAATTAAATGAGATCTGAGAATTTTCATGGAGATCAAGTCCAGGAGTCCCAATGGTCAATAAAATGAGGATTTTGATCAAAGAGGGACTCTAACTTGGCACTATGCTTTTGTATAAGAACCCTTGCACCAAGGCTCTTCATGAAGAAATATTTTTCGTACCTAAAGGCTATCATTCTAGATATCCCACAGCCCTTCTATCCTCTCTCTCCCTCCCTTCTACATGCCTAAAAGGTTAGGCATAAATTTTAGAAGAAGATCCAATCAAATTTGTGAAGAGTTCAGCATCTACGCGATGGTGTTTGTGAGACGGACATGCTGCCTTCAAAAATTTTTTGAAGAACTTCCAGATCTGAATCAGATTTGATCTTTGGAGAAAAAATTTGTGAGAAGAAGATGTCCAGATTCTTCTCGAGTGGATACTGGTAGAGGCCAGGCGCATGCGTGGCTCCTTCTAAAATCTTAGAAAATATCAAGATCATCATTGGGTAATCAGATTACCCAAAAAAGATATGATATTAAATTTAATTTAATTTTTATTTTAATTTTTAATATCAAGTCACTATAATTAGATTTGAGAACTCTTAGATCTGATTGGGTCATTTAAAAATTTTTAGAAAAATCCATCTCAGATCTGCACGATCTTGCGATGGAAAATAGGATTTTTTCTTCACCTTCACCTCCTCCTCTTCCTCCTTTCCATGCCCAAGGAGTTGGGTAAAATTAGATACCAAAAGTTAAGTCTCTGATACTACAAAGATTGCATAATCGATTGCTGATCAAGAGACGATCATGCTACCATCAAAGTTCAACTCGAAGGCTCCATAGATCAAAATTAGATCTAATTTTCTGAGATCATATCCAAAATAAGAGGACATTCAGATCTAATTCGAGTGGACTACAATAGAGGCTGAGCGCGTGCACAGCTCAAGTCAGGACCTTGGATCATGGATAGATCGTCACTATAGGTAAATTGTTTACCCAATTAGATAACATATGATGTTACAGTTTTATTTTAATTTTTATTTTTATGATCAGATTATAGAAAAAAATTTTTAAAATATTCTCCTTTAAATCTAATCAGATCAGATCGATTTTGTAGCAAGAACTAGAAGTTCCTTTAAGAAGACCCTTCTTCTCTATTTCTTTACTCTCACTAGGACACTACAACTTGTGTCCTTATAATAGCCCATGCCCAAGACCCCCTTAGGCTCAAGGAAACCATGCCTAGCCCTCTTTCTTAGATGAATTTCCTGTAGAAAATTCAGGCACTAACCTCTCTTATATAGAGAGATATGAGAGAGTACTTGTCTAGGTCAAAGATCTAGAAAGGAATGTCCAAATAAGACAAGGATTGGAGTACCTCCACCGCTTCTTCAAGCATGGACTCTAGGGATGGGCACACAAAATATTCTTCTTTCTCCACCAAAAAAAATTAGAAAGAAATAAGGTAAATTGGCACCACACTTGTGTTAGAGTTTTGGATTCTTCAAACTCTATCAAATAAAGTTTTAAATCAAAACTATTTTCCAGTTTTCATTTGATCCAAAACCAAATTCCATCTAAGAAAGGGGGAAGGAATAGGTGTTAGATATGTGTGCCCTAGAAGCTAGAATTGGTTGACACTTGTAATACACTTCTAGGAGCAAAATTATAATTTTGACTATAAATAATAAAATAAATTATTTTCTATCATAAATGTGTATTTAGTGTCTGTGATACATCCCTTAAGTTAACGATAATGATAATTCATATTTTCAAAAGTTGAAAATTTAAGACATGAATTTTTGTTATTAACTCATAAAATGCTTTCGATTGTAGGATCATCGTGAGGATGGTGATTGATCCAGAAGGTTGGTGAATTGCTTCTAGATGAGTCTTGAGTCTACTGTGTAGAGACATCGGAGTGAGAGTATAGGTACTCATTAGAGAACGAGAGCACTGAGCGTGACTACCTCGAGAAGTCATAAGAAAGTCTACCTTCTCATCGATTACTGGCTCGAAGCTGCAGTGGTGTGTCTGGTTCTTTGACCTGAGGTGCATCAACAGTTCACCTTGAGGGTGTTATAGTTTGACTACACCATGACTCGATCTCCTAGCCATTCGAAACCCTGAGGTATATGTTGACTATAGCATGTTCATTATAGGAATTGGATTGCACCAAGATGGAATCTATCTACCTCGGTGAATAAGGAGCAGCCCTATGAGGATCTTGAGAATCAAGTCCATAAGCCCATGGCCATGGTAGAGTGATATAATAGAAAGAGTTTCTATTAAGGTTTTCACATTGGACTTGAATCGAATGGTTATATCATGTGATAGAAATTAGGGTTTGATAAGTTCATCTTAACCCTAATATGATCGAGGCTCAAGATAGAAGAACTTAATGACACAGGTAGCTGCACCAAGAGGTACATTTTCAATTTTGATGGATTGCCACCATATACTGCTAGGTGTCACTGGTGGATTTTGAAAGCAATTAGAATGATTTAGATGATCGATCATTCTAGTTGTCTGAATCAGAAGAGTTGTGATCCATCGAAAGGAGTTTCGATGATATCGATGATAAAAATCATGACATATCCCATTACTATATAGAACTGAACCTAATTGGGTCACACAAATAAGGATTTGGATCTGAATATCATTAATTGGACTAATCTAATTTAATTGATTTAAATAAGATTCAATTAGGTTCAAGAAAATTATGCTAGCACATAATTGAGCCTAACGTTCTCCTTCTACTATCATTAAAAGTTGTCTCGACTAAGCCAAATGTATTTATGCTCACTCAGGTACCTTTACTTGATCTGACTGAAGCTTGTCTAGGTCAGAAAAAATTATTTTAATTCATAAGATAAATTTGAGACAACATCTACCTTTTTTCGTCACCTGCTAAATCTTATCTTTGACTTTGGTCAAACATTGACCATTGACACTTAGACATCTGCCTATGTGTCATGCACCCATAGGAGAGCAGATAGGGACTTATCCCCTTGCTAGAATTGGAAAGGAAGGGGCACACGCCTATGGTGGCATGCGCCCATGGATAGGAATGCCTGGAGTCCCATACGGATGGGACTCTAGGTTGCTTCTAGGATTCTACTTAGGTGGCGCCAACCTATAGACTTTGACCAATCTTAGATGCCATCTAAGGATGAATTGAAGGGGCTCTAATCTAATTGGATTAGGTGATGTCATCCCAGTAGTCAGATTTAGATCTGATTGCATGAAGCAACGTGATTGGCCAGGATGATGTGGCACTGCATGGCGCAGCAGGGTCTATATAAACCCTTTCTACGCCCAACTTTCATAGGGTTCTCTCTTAGCCCATGCCCCAAGACTGCCCCTCTCCCTCCTCCATGCCAACTTCTAGTCCTCTTTCTACTCTCCATGCCTAAGGAATTTTGGGCTCCAGTTTGGTGCGATCCAGGCAAAAGGAAGGTGATGAGAAAGGAAGAAAGCAGCACTGCTGCAGAGACGACTGTAGATCTTCAAAAGAAGCTTTGAAGATCCTCCAAATTAGATCTAGATCTAATATTTAGAGAGGTGATAAAAAAAGAGAAGATCTTTAGATCTAGTTTGAGTGAATACAGGTAGAAGCCAGGCGCTTGCGTGGCTAGATCCAAAACCTCAGGCAAACAGTAGGATCATCAAAGGGTAATCTGATTACCCAACATCAAGGTATAAAATAAATTAGATTTAATTTATTTTTATTTTTATTTATTAGATTTATAAAATTAGATTTAAAATATCTCAGATCTGATCTAGATTAATAAAAGAAATTTTTAAAATATCTCTGTTGATCCAATCAGATCTGAACGAACCTGAATCGAAAAATCAGAAATTTTTCTTCAACTGGTATTAGAGCGAAATTCTAAAAATTATTTAGATCTAATTTAAATTTATTTTTAATCTATTAAATAGTAGATTTTAGATGTCATATGAGATATGATTAGATCAAAAATTAAAAGAATTAAAATAGAACTAAGAATTTTAGATCTAAGTTTTACAAGATGTATGACTAGTTGTAAAATAGAACTGTTCTATACATAGTCTTGCATGCTCATAATTTAATTTAATTAAGTTATAATTTTAGATTTATTTATTTAGTATTTTTTAATTTTATAATTATTATAATAAGATCTAAAAAATAAAAAAAATTATTTAGTTTTTAGATCATATGAGATATGATGAGTGCATGTTTAGGCTAGTTGTAGAATAGTTCTACATAATTATCTAGATTAGAATTTATTTTGATGTGATCAATTTAAATCTAATTTTTTAGATAATTATGGGATAATTTAGATCTGATAACATGCACGATATGATACATGAGATGTATGCAAAATATGCCATGATTAGATCTAATTTTTGTATATGAGATATATGATATAGATCTAAAACTAGTTTTGTAGTATTATATGTTCCTGATTAAGGCGTTCCTCTTGGCCGTCCGGTCATAAGAACGAAGAAGGGTTTAAAGGCCCTCTCTTTTCCCATCCGATGGGGTGTTCTTATGATGTGTAGGGGTGCTGCGCGTTCGTCCTTAATCAGAAATCCAAAACTTACTTTCTGCAAAATCCTAGATCCTGAAACCCTAGGATTTATTATGCATATTTTATTTATGAACCCTAAACTTAATTAAGAATTAAGATTATGAAATATTAATTAGGTCTAAAATTGAGAATTTTAGATCTAAGACATATTCATAATACTGGGTTCGGGCTTGGGTAGCTCAATTAGGTCTAAGCGGTTGATCAAACCGAATCAAGAGTTGGTTAGATGGGATCAACAATGCTTAAATTGACCAGCCTAATAGGATTAAGTCTGGGTCAAGATCGAGTCACGTGAGTGATTGATCAAGCAAGACCTAATTAGGCTCAGAGGTTAGAGTCTGGATTGTAGGCTAACCTGAATTGGTTCTAGCTCAATGAATTTGGTGTCTAAGGTAAGTTTGGCAGATACGACCGACTGATTTTTAATTGGAAGCTACTCGACTCGAATGCATTCTTGTATGAGTTAATGGCATATCCCTTCCATCCGGTCTCACTTACCTGGCCATATCTGTTGACTCAGTTCTGATCTGAAGGTGGTCAATAATCCGAGCTAACCCATGCCACTAGGTTAGTCATAATTGGTTATGACTATGTCAAGTCTAGTTTAATGAGACCTAAATCAATTCTCCCTAAGAAAAGATTAAGTCTGAGGTCTTCCACCATTGTAGATGTGCGGGCCCTTCCCAGGGTTGATTGTTCTCGACTGGATACAGTGGCTCAGTTGCACCGAAAAGATGCAACCATGTCTATTAGGCATTGGATGCTATGGGCTGGAGGATGAGTTGGGCTCAATATTTTGGATACGGTGAGAGACTCAATTAGAAATCCAGTCTGTGCAAATGGTGGGTCTGACTTAACTAAGGAGTGGATCAATATTTCGGGCATGGTGAGATTCATGAATTAGAGATCAAGTTTGGGTGCACCATGATTAGAGAATCATTGAACAAGAGTTGTTCACTCATTGGCTAACCCATCACCAATAACTGTTAGGTGAGGTGATGAGTCAGTTGGTGGGACCGCACCACCCACTAGAAATCATTAATCATGGAGATTTTTGCATCTCTACAGAGGGAGTGTAGGGATCCAAGAAAATAGTGAAAGCTAATTTATTTAAAAATAAAATTATTAAATAAATTATTCAGGTCTTAATTATAATATCTAACTAGAAACTTTGACTCTCTATAGAAAAATATCTGCATCCAACCCATTAGCACATATCCTGGACACCCATAGACTGACTCGGACCCAATTACAAAGATTGGCTCCGAAACTTCAAAATTATTTTGGATTTTGAGAAGTTAACTCATGTATTGGACCAGGACCCTCCCACCTTACCAGCTCGTCCATCCACTGAATAGAGAGCATCTCTTGATAAGTGGACGAACGAAGATAACAAGGCCAGATACTACATGTTGGGCTTGATGTCTGATGAGCTTCAGCACCAACATGAAGATATCAAGGACTGCTCGCCAAATGTTGGCTCACCTGCAAGAGATGTTTGGTGAACAGAGTCGCGCAGCCAAATATCAAGTCACTAAATGACTTTTTAAGGCTAAGATGCATGATGGGCAGTCAGTCCAAGATCACTTATCTGATGATGATCAAGGACTTGGAAGAGCTTGAGAAGCTCGGTGTGAAGTTGGACTTGGATCTGCAGAATGATATAATTCTGCAATCCTTGACTGATGCATATGGGCAATTCATCATGAACTTACCACATGCATAAACTTCAAAATTTCTTGATCCGAACTTAATGAATATGCTGGTTACTGCTGAGCTTTCTATGAAAGGTTCTAAAGGCTCAGTACTTGCTATGGAAACGGACTTCTTCTCAAGAGAAAGTCTTTTGGAAAGAAGAAAGAAGTCTGTGAAAAAAGCAGAAGGTGGAAGGAGGAAAGAAGAAAAAAGCAGAGCTGAAGAAGAAGGCCGCTGACAAAGAAAAGTATTTCCATTGCAACAGCCGACAGGCCACTGAAAGCGGAACTGCCCTACTTACCTGGCCACCCTGAAGAATAAAGAAGGAGAGGTCCTTCTAGAGGTATGCTCGTTATTGAGTCTAACCTTATAATTTTTTCTACATCCAATTGGGTGCTTGACTCTAGTTCTAGTACTCATATGTGCACTTCCATGTAGGATCTTGAGGATAGCAAGAGGTTGAGGGATGGCGAGATGATCCTATGCATCAAAAATAGAGCAAGAGTTACTATCGTGGCAGTGGGAACATATCCTCTTCGACTACCATCTGGTTTAGACTTAGTTTTAAAAGACTGTTATTATGTGTTTGTAGTAAGCAGGAATTTAATTTCTATTTCATGCCTACCACTAGAAGGCTATGTAATTAGTTTTCTTAAGAACTATTGTAACATGCTTTATGAAAGAAAAAAAATTGCAAGTGGTTTCCTTATTAACGATCTTTATCAGTTATATATTGATGTATCTATTTTTAATATTGAGCAAAATGTGAATGCCATGAAATGACCTAGGAATAGTCCAAATGATAGGTATCTATGGCACCTAAGACTAGGCCGTATAGCAGAAGATAGGATTAACAAATTGAAGAAATCCAGGCTATTGAGTCCATTAATTTTCAAGTCATATCCAATTTATAAATCTTGTCTTCATGGCAAAATGACTAAACTCCCTTTCGTAGGACATGGGGAAAGGGCCACAGATCTTCTTGTCCTAATACATACTGATGTGTATGGCCCATTTGATATGCCAGCTAGAGGCAATTTTGTCTATTTCATTATCTTTATAGATGATCTATCTAGGTATGGATATGTGTATCTTATGAGACACAAGTCTGAATCTTTTGAAAAATTTAAAGAATTCAGACATGAAGCAGAAAAACAAACTAGAAAATCCATTAAGGTTCTTCGATCAGATCGAAGAGGTGAATACCTTAGTCAAAAATTTTTGGACTATCTCAAGAAAAATAGCAAAATCTCTCAATGGACTACACCTGATATACCTCAACTCAACGGGATTTCAGAATGGAGGAACCAGACACTATTAGATATGGTTCGATCCATGATGAGCTTCACAGACCTTCCTGATAATCTTTGGGGACACTCTTTGTTAACTACAATATTTTTACTGAATAGAATTTCTTCTAAAACCATTCCTACCACACCGTATGAGATATGGCATGGTAAGAAATCATGTCTGAGTCATCTTAGAATTTGGGGTTATCCGGCTCATGTCAAAAGACAACAAGTGGACAAGTTAGACTTCAGGTCCTTTAGAGCTCAATTTATAGGATATCCTAAAGAATCATTAGAATATTATTTCTATATTCTAGAAGATCATAATGTGATTGTGAGTCGACATGCCATCTTTCTTGAAAAATAGTTTATTCAAGATGGCAGCATTGGAAAGCAGATCGAGCTCGATGAGTAAGTCTCACAAGAGCAACAAGCTAAGAACTAATTAGAACCAAATCAGGTTGAGCCAATACAATCACTACCTCCTCCACCTCGTAGATAGGAAAGGGTTTTTCACCCCCCTGAGAGGTACGTAGGTACCATTTCAGAGGAAATAGAGAAAATATTCCTCGTGGGTAATGGGGTTCATGGTGATGATCCTAAAACCTATAATGAGGCGATATCGGATATCGACTCTGAGAAATGGCTAGAGGTAATAAAGTCAGAAATTGACTCGATGCACTCAAACCAAGTCTGAACCTTGGTAGATCCACTAGAAGGTATAGTACCTATTGAATGTAAATGGATCTATCAAGAGAAAGATTGGTGCAGATGGAAATGTGGAGACATTCAAAGCTAGATTAGTGGCAAAAGGTTATAGTCAATGCGAAGGCATTGACTATCAAGATACCTTTTCGTCAGTAGCTATGCTAAAATCCATCCGCACATTGCTTGCTGTTGCAGCCTATTTCGATTATGAAATATGGCAAATGGACGTGAAAACAACATTCTTAAATGGATATCTTGAGGAAGATATCTATATGGAACAGCCACTAGGTTTCACATCCAGTGATGCTGATCACAAGGTATGCAAGCTGCAAAGGTCCATATATGGACTTAAGCAAGCATCTCGAAGCTGGAACACTCATTTTAATGATGTGATCAAATTATTTGGTTTCATCAAAAATGAGGAGGAACCATGTGTCTTCAAAAAGGTCAGTGGGAAGCGCTGTTGTCTTCCTTCGTATTGTACGTGGATGACATCCTCCTTATTGGGAATGATATTCCCATGTTGACCATAGTTAAAATGTGGTTATCCAAAGAATTCTCCATGAAAGACCTAGGTGAAGCATCCTTTATTCTAGGAATTAAGGTCTATAGAGATAGACCAAATAGGATGCTAGGACTTTCACAGAAGATGTACATAGAGGAAGTGCTAAAGAGGTTTAGCATGGAAAACTCTAAGAGGGGTATTAGGTACCCTTCAGACATGGTATTCATCTTTCCAAGAAGATGTGCCCTAGCACACCTGAGGAAATAGAACATGCATGAGCAAGATCCCTTATGCTTCAGCAATAGGGAGCCTCATGTATGCCATGTTATGTACACGACCTGATATAGCCCATGCTGTGAGTGTCACGAGCAGATATCAGTCAAATCCAGGTGAAGAACACTGGACTTCTATGAAATGTATCCTTAAGTACTTGAGAAGAACTAAGGATATGTTGTTGGTCTTTGGTAATGGAGAACTCCAAGTCCAGGGGTATACAGACTCGAATTTTATGTCCGATGTAGATGATCGAAAGTCGACATCTGGGAGTCTATTTGTGTGCAATGGTGGAGCTAGTCAGTTGAAAAAGTTTCAAGCAAACAGTGATAGCAGATTCCACCATGGAAGCAGAATACATCACTGCATCAAAAGCTGCAAAGGAGGCATTCTGGTACAAAAAATTTGCCACAGAAATTGGAGTGATGCCATCAGATGCCATTCCTCTATACTATGACAACAATGGTGCCATAGCCCTTGCTAAGGAGCTGAGGTCTCACCAGAAATCCAAGCACATCGAGCGGCGATACCACCTCATCCGTGATTACCTCAAGAAGGATTACGTCAAGGTCAAGAGAGTCAACTCCACAGACAATATGGTGGACCTGCTTGCAAAGCCATTGGGCCAGTAGAAGATCGAAGCCCACCTTGAGAAGATGAGACTTAGATTTATAGCCAATTGGCTTTAGGTCAAGTGGGAGTTTGTTAGATATGTATGCCCTAGAAGCCAGAATTGGCTGACACTTGTAATACACTTCTAGGGGCAAAATTATAATTTTGACTATAAATAATAAAATAGGTTATTTTCTATCATAAATGTGTATTTAGTGTCTGTGATACATTCCTTGAGTTAATGATAATGATAATTCATATTTTCAAGAGTTGAAAATTTAAGACATGAATTTTCATTATTAACTCATAAAATGCTCCTGACCGTAGGATCATCATGAGGATGGTGATTGATCCGAAAGATTGGTGTACAATCACTTTAGTAGATGAGTCTTGAGTCTATGGTAAGAGAAGTCTACCTTAGAGAATGAGGGCTCGTCGATGATTGACTCGAAGCTATGCAGTGGTGTGTCTGGTTCTTTGACCTGAGGTGCATCGATAGTTCACCTTGAGGGTGTTATAGTTTGACTACACCATGACTCGATCTCCTAGCCATTCGAAATCCTGAGGTGTATGTTGGCTATAGCATGTTCATTGTAGGAATTGGATTGCACCAAGATGGAATCTATCTACCTCGGTGGATGAGGAGCAATCCTATGAGGATCATGAGAATCAAGTCCATAAGCCCATGGCCATGGCAGAGTGAAATAATAGAAAGAGTTTCTATTAAGATTTTCACATCGGACTTGAATTGAATGATTAAATCATATGACAGAAATTAGGGTTTGACGAGTTCACCTTAACCCTAATCTGATTGGGGCTCAACATAGAAGAACTTAATCACACAGATAGCTGCACCAAGAGATTCATTTTCAGTTTTGATGGGTTGCCACCATATACTGCTAGGTGTCACTGATGGATTTTTGGAGCAATTAGAATAATTTAGATGATCGATCATTCTACTTATCTGAATCAGAAGAGATCTGATCCATCAAAAGGAGTTTCGATGATGTCGATGATAGAGATCGTGACATATCCTATTACCATACAGATCTGAATCTAACTAAACCACATAAATAAGGATTTGGATCTAGATATCATCAATTGGACTAATCTAGTTTAATTGATTTGAATAAGATTCAATTAGGTTTAAGAAAATTATGCTAGCACACGATTGAGCCTAATGTTCTCCTTCTACTATCATTAAAAGTTGTCTCAACTGAGCCAAATATATTTATGCTCACTCAAGTACCTTTACTTGGTCTGACTGAAGTTTGTTCAGGTTAGAAAAGGGTTATCTTAATTTATAAGATAAATTTGAGATAACACCTGCCTTTTTTCGTCACCTGCTAATTCTTGTCTTTGACTTTGGTCAAATGTTGACCTTTGACACTTAGACATCTGCCCATGTGTCATGCAGCCATAGGAGAGCAGATAGGGGCTTGTCCCCTTGCTAGAAATTAGAAAGAAGTGGGTGCACACCTAGCGAGCCGTGCGCCCATGGATATGGACGCTTGAAGTCCCATACGGATGGAACTCTAGGTTGCTTCTAGGATTCTACTTTGGTGGCGCCAACCTATAGACTTTGATCAGTCTTAGGCACCATCTAAGGATGAATTAAAAGGGCTCTCATCTGATTAGATTAGGTGATGTCATCCCAGCAATCAGATTTAGATCTGATTGCATGAAGCAACGTGATTGGCCGGGATGATGTGGCACTGCATGGCACAGCAGGATCTATATAAACCCTGTCTGTGCCCAACTTTCATAGGGTTCTCTCTTAGCCCATGCCCCAAGGCTGCCCCTCTCCCTCCTCCATGCCAACTTCTAGTCCTCTCTCTCCTCTCCATGCCTAAGTAATTTTGGGCTCCAGTTTGGTGCGATCCAGGCAAAAGGAAGGTGATGAGAAAGGAAGAAAGCAGCACCGCTGTAGAGATGATTGCAGATCTTCGAAAGAAGTTTGAAGATCCTCCAAACTAGATTAGGTTTGATATTTGGGAAGGTGATAAAGAAGGAGAAGATCTTCAAATCTAACTCAAGTGGATATCGATAGAGGTCAGGCGCTTGCATGGCTAGATCCAGAACCTCAGGCAAACAGCAGGATCATCAAAGGGTAATCTGATTACCCAACATCAATGTATAAATTAAATCAAATTTAATTTATTTTTATTTTTATTTATTAGATCTATAAAATTAGATTTGAAATATCTCAGATCTGATCTGGATTCATAAAAATTTTTTTTTAAATATCTCTCTTAATCTAATTAGATCTAAACGAACCTGATCCGAGAAATCAGAATTTTCCCTTCGATAGGGGCACATGTGGGATCTCTCTTGGCATGAAGAATCTCATGCAAACAAGGAGAGATGGCATGGAAAGGGTAAGTGGCACAAGGAAGAGAGTCCCAGTCAAACTAGGACTTTCATGTTTTGACTATTTAAAGCAATTCTTAAGCCCAATTAAATTAAAACTAATGCAACCCAATTAAGGATGATCTTAGACCAACTAAGAGCCTAATTAAATTAGATTAAATCAAATTTAATTATGATTTAAACTTTAATTAAATTATAAATTAGGTGCACACAAATCCTAATTCAACAAGGAATTGATCTCCCTTGCAATTGGCTTATCCAATAAACCAATTGGACTTGATCTAATCAAGCTCAAACCAAAATTAATTGAATCTTATTTAATTACACTTGTTGGTGCAAAATCTGATTGATGTCAGAATCGATGCTGGAGTCAAAGAAAATAAGGTCACTACTGTCGATTTACAAAATAAGTCTCATCCAAAGTTGGGGGTGGTGGCTTCGACGAGATCCTCTAACAATCAAGTCAGCTCTCTCGGCCAATAAAAATGGAGTACTCAGGGAAATTTAAAGCAAACTTTTAGGATAGAAGAAGAGAGCTTAAAAGAAAAAGCATATCTAGAGGGTCTCTTATATAGGTGGAGCCTGTAACAAATTGATGGTGATAGCCGTAACCACCTGGTAGTGGGTTGTTCAGGACCACGTGAAGTTTGTTATGGAGAGTGAGTGGTTGTTTGTCACAACATGCCAGTCTGTGGGATTTAATAGTTGAAGCTCGGATAGGATAGCCATTGACGGTGAAGAACTCCTAGTTACAGTAGTTTCGATGAGGTTTGGATATCCTCAAGATCAATCGCATAATGACTGATATTTGCTGCATCAAGAGTAGATGCCGAGGTTCTTTCAGTGGCGGAGAGAAGTTCTTCTAAAAAGAGTCCTTTTAGGCATCTAAAAGAAGAAGTTCGACTAGAGGAGATGTCCGAAAGGAGTTTGATTGTAGAAGGAATCCATATGAAGGAGAAGTCCTAGAGAAGTTTGACTGGTAGAGAAGCCCATCTGAAGGTGAAGTCCAGGAGGAGCTTGAAAGGCTTACGATTAGTGGGAGTTTGACCGAAAGAAATTGAGGCATGTATGGATAATGAGGTTCTCACGGGTTACCATTAGGAGTTCAGCTTGAGAGGAATCATCCTTAGATGATTGGAAGAAATTCAGCTGGGAGGGATCTTTTGGTGGCCTAAGGGGAATCTATCAGAGGTCTCAAGGTGGTTTGTAAAGATCCACCACACCTAATTAGTAGGAGTTCATCTCGGGGAAGCTTCTCTAGCCTAGGTTCCTTAATATGGGACCTAACGGTGATAGTAAGACTTGGTTTGAAGGAGACCTGGTTGGAAAGGAGTTCGGCCCGCTTCCAAGTTGGCTAGGCTATACTATCTAGTGAATGAATACTTAGTACTTCAATTGCTTAAGTGATTACTTTCACTATTCAAGTTCGTCTGAAGGAGATTCGACTGAAGGGAGCTAACTGCTCATAGCGAGAAAATTTAGCTGCTTGTATTATTCAAGCTCGTGCAGGTGAAGCCCGTAATGTCTTGCGGATTCTAGAGTTAACCTGTATGGTCGAGGGGGTCATTTGGTAGACACGGGTTGAAGATTGATCATCTTGGGATGAACTAAAGCAAGAATCTTCACTGGTCAAAGTTCGTCCAAGATTGCCACTACCGAATGGGAGCACCCAAAGATTGGCCGAAATTTGGTAGGGGTGGATTTATCTCCAACAATAGTCCTCCTACTCTCGAGTTTGATGTTCGAAGGAAGGGAGTAAAAATGCGACTGCCAAAGTCATTTTTCTGGCTTTCCACGTCCATCGGATGGAATGTTTTTGCATTTACCATACTGGCGCCAAAATTTCATAAATACAAGATGACCTAAAGAGACGTTTTTTTTCTTTTTTTGAAACCCCTGCTAGAGTTCTGCCCAAGATATGGCACCATTAAGGATCTACTCATTGCCAGCTTCCTGCCATGATAAGTGGGACACGCATCGATCGGGGTTTGTCGGGAAGGGATCTATAATCATAACTACCTTGGGCTCCTTGAGGATATTTAAACCCATCCTCATCCTTTGGGTCCTCATTTTGCCTGAGATCTTTGCCTTCTTCCTCCTTCCTCTAGTCTTCTTCTTCCTTCCATGTGAGAGTTCAAGCTTCTTCCTCCATTCTCTTTGGTTTCAGGTGTTCTTTCGCTCGATTTTCATCATGTTCGTTGTCTCCTTGTTCTTCCCAGTCGACTTAGGTCAGCTCCGCAACCTTTCTCTTGATTATTTTTGCTTTTTTTGCTTCTTATTCTTTCCATTTCTCTATGGAAGTTTTTACACCTTATTTTCTCTAATTTTTAGGCATTTTTTTTATTTTACCTTGATCTAAATGTCTATCGAGGAATCTTGGTCAACCAATTCTGGGACTTTGGTCCATTTGGTCTTGATGGATCCATCCCTTAAGAATGCCGAACCTATAGAAATTGCTCGGCCTTTCTTTGTACCTGCCATCATCCCTTATAAACTTCAGCTTGACAACCTTTTCCTAATCAGAATCCAGTTCAAGATTCCTTCTGTATACGAACTTAAACTTCTGATCTTAGTGACCGAGCCTGCTCCCCTCCTCCAGGCCGAACCTGCCCATATGTAGAGATCCTTCGAGCGGGACTTAGGCTATCCTTGCCTCCTTTAGTAGTCAGCCTGTTCAAGTTCTTTAATATTTTCTTTGTCTCCATGGCACCGAATTCTTTTAGGTTTGTCGTAGGATTGTTTTCTTTATGTATCATGGTAGGTATTTGACCTACCATTTCTTTATTTTTAAACTTTTTTACTTTCAAGCATCATCCCACTATCAAAAATTGGTGGTATGTATCTTCCTAGTTTGGCAAGAAAGGGTTGCTTAAGGGTGCCCCTTCTTCTATGCACAACTAAAAGGAGAAGTTCTTTTTTATTTCATGTCCTTCCTTGGAATTTGGACTCCCTTAGTGGGGGGAGATAAGGGATTCAGTTTGCCGAGCTCTCGGGCTAGAGAGTGAGGATCGGGGCTCGATCGACAAATTAATGAATTTTAACACCCCATCAGTTTCCAAACTCCTAGACGATCAGACCTTGTTCAACTTTGATCTTAGTCCTCCTAATCCAGCAGGTAGCTCTTCTTAGCCGATTAATCGTGCGATGCTCTTCCTTCTGATCCTAATTTTTCTTCCACTTCCTTTCTTGTTTTACAAAAATGACTCCAGAGGAAGGGCACTGTCTAGCGAAGGAGATCAAGTCCCTTAAAAGGAATGGTAGCACTGCTGGAGAGCCCTTAAAGAAAGCCCACACCGAGGGGTTGAGCTCGACCGTATCAATCCAAACCATGCCTGCCCCAGAACCTGTTGCTGCTGTACCGAGTTTAACCCTACAGGATGAGGTCCCCCCTGCATCCCCTAGCTAGGAGGAAATTGTTGAGAGGTGGGAGAAGAAGGCCATAGGAAAGAAGGTTAAGAGAAAGGTCGAGAACTCCAATGATGGAAGTCTTAGCCAAGAGCAGGCCTCCCTAGATGATCGATAAGTCATCCACACCTTAATGAGGGGAAGCATTCTTCCCCATATTGTTGAGAAGATGTTTTGGAAGAACAACATTGAGAGATTTGATGAGTCCTTTGCCGTCTATCAAGAGGTAGATAACTCTTTTCGATTTTGACTGAATGCACTCCAAACTTCAAAGTTCTGACTTGATTTTCATCCTACAGTTGGGATATTATCTTTTTGCCCACTCGAAGGTAGCGGATCACAATCAAGCTGAGGCTTCCAAAGCCCTTCAAGAAGCCCGAGCGGAGGTTGAGAGGGCTCGGGCTGAGGCTGACTGCTTGAGAGTGGCCTCATGTAGGTGGTGTGGTTCTCCCAAGCCTTGGGAGGCCAAGGATAGAGCCCGGGTGAGGGCTCCAGGGAGACTAGAAGAGGTACAGTCCTAGGGCTAGGATAAGAGTTATCTCAGGATGGATGTGGCATGTAACTCTCTACGGGCTCAAGGTTCAAGTATTGAGGACCTTAAGGGGCTTGGTTGGTGCTTCGAAGACTTGGGACACAAGATGGAACAAGAAACCAAAGCCAGAAGATTGAAGACTGTAGAAAAGAAGCTTTCTAAAGATTAGCCAACTCAGTCTCACACTGGGTCGGCTAAGTCTTAGAGCATAGGACAGATAGAAAGTTGACTTATCCTAGTTACAGGATAGAAACTGAGCTGGCTCAGTCTAAAATTGAGCCAACCTAGTCTCAGGTTACTCGATCCAGTGCTGAGACTAAGCCAACCCAGTGTGCGGATAGAATTATGCGAGGGTTCTATTTGGGCTAGAATAGGAACTTATCCTAGGGGTCTTAAGGCCTAGTTCTTGAGGTTTTAAGGGAGCTAATTCATGTATGGTTTGGGTTTAGATCTAGGGGATGAGAGCATGTGAGACATGGGTGTACAAGGGCTTGGTGAGTGCTTTCATGTATTGAGTTAGCCTAGGAGAGTTTTTGAGCTTGAGTTTATTAGGATTCATGTGGGAACTCTAGGGTATATAAACTAGGATATTTTAACTTTTACAATAAAGGGTTGGAATATAATTGAGCTTTTCTTCCTAACTCTCTTCTCTCTTCTCTCTGGTTCCAATGACAAAACCCTAGCTTCTCTCATCTTTCTTAGATCTTCTTCAGTTTGCTGGATTAATATCCAGATTCACGCAAGAGATCAGATCTACGACTATGGCTCCGAGCAGCCGTAGGAACAAAAATTGGTATCAAAGCCTAGTTGAGCATGAAGGAGGAAGAAGATTGGTTTTTAACAGAGATCAGTAGCGAGATTCAAATCTAAAGACTTTCTCCAAGCTTCATGAGAAAGAAAGAGATCATAGGGCTGCTGTCCACCATCCCTAGTTAAGGTATTTCCCAGATCTACCTATTTGCTGTTATTTGATTTAGATTGATCATGGAAAATAGTGGATTGAAGGTAGGATTAGAGAAGTTTGATGGAAAGAGAAGTTTCACGATGTGGATGGTGAGGATGGAGGATCTGCTAGTTCAGATGAGGCTGAATTTGATCTTGGAGGATAGGATGGGAGAGGTGACAGACAAGGAGTGGATGTCCTTGGAGAAAGAGCATGTGCTATGATTAAGGCTTGTTTGATGGATGAGATTTTATATGGTGTGTTGGTGGAGAGAACACCCAAAGGATTATGCTTGAGGTTGTAGTAGTTGCACATGGAAAAAAATTGAAGGGAAATCCTGATTTTCCGGTCCAGGTTCGTCTAGATCTGATCAGATCAAGAGATATATTTCAAAAAAAATTTTCTTGATCCCAATCAGATCTTGATATGTTTCAGATCTGATTCTTATTATTTTAATAAATAAAATAAAATAAGATAAATTAAATCAAATTTAATTTACCTGATTTGGGTAATCCTATTACCCTATAGATGATCCTGATTGCAGCGGAAGGTTCTGGATCTAGCCACGCAAGCGTTTGGCCTCTACCGGTATCCACTCGGGTTGGATCTGGAGATCCTCTTCTTCTCTATCACACCTCCAAAAATCAGATCTAAATCTGATCTGGAGGATCTTCAAAACTCTTTTGAAGATGAGCAGTCGTCCTTTGCAGCAGCGCAGCCTTCTTATTTTGATCGCCTTTCTTTGATCTGAATCGCACCAACCAAGGTCCAAAACTCCTTTTGGACGTGGAGAGCAAGGGGAGAAGAGACTATGGCATGGAGAAGGAGGGGAGAGGCAGCCTTGGGGCATGGGGTTTCTCAATTGAATTGCTTAGAATCTGAGTTGGGCGCAGGGTCTCTTTTATAGACTAAGCGTGATCCAACTCCTCTTCCTCCCAACCAATCACAACCCTTTGTAAAATCAGATCTAAATCTGATTGGTGGGAATAGAGACCCCTGGATTCCTCCTTAGAGGGCACCTAAGACCAGTCAAAGTTGGTTCTTAGAAGAACTCTAATTGGAATCCAAAAAAGGAGATGGAGTCCTTGTCCAACAAGGACTTCTAGGCGCCTCCAACATGGGCACATGCCTAGGGTGGCGTGCGCCCTTCTCCTTGCCAGGTTCTGGCAGGGGGACAGGCCCCCACCAACTCTCCAATAGGTGCATGACATGTGGTCAAAAGTCAAAGTGTCAACGGTCAATGTTTGACCAGTCAAAGGTAGACTTTTGACCAAAGTCAAAGAACAAGAAATGGCAGGTGACCAAAAATGGCGGGTAATGTCTTACAAATAAGACAACCTTTTCTGACTTGGACAACCTCCTGTCAGACCATATGAAGGTCTCTGTTTGAGCACAAACTCCTTTGGCTCAGACAGGACAACTTATTTATGATAGCAAAAGAAGAACGTTAGGTTCAATCGAGTGCTAGCACGATTTCCTTGAACCTAATTGAATCTCATTCAGATCAATTGAACTAGATCAGTTCAATTGATGATCACCAGATTCAAACCCTTGTTTGTGTAACCCAGTTAGGTTCAGTTCTGTATGGTAATGGGATATGTCATGATCTCTATCATCGACATCATCGAAACTCCTTTCGATGGATCAGAACTCTTCTGATTCGAACAGCTAGAATGATCGATCATCTAAATCATTCTAATTGCTCCCAAAATCCACCAGTGACACCTAGCAGTATATGGTGGCAACCCATCAGAGCTGAATGTGAACCTCTTAGTGCAGCTACCTGTGTGATTCAGTTCTTCTATCTTGAGCCCCGATCAGATTAGGGTTAAGGTGAACTCGTCAAACCCTAGTCTCTATCATATGATGTAATCATTCGATTCGAGTCCAATGTGAAAATCTAAATAGAAACTCTTTCTATTATTTCACTCTACCATGGCCATGGATTTCTGGACTTTGATTCTCATGATCACATAGGGGCTACTCATTCTACCACCGAGGTAGATAGATTCCATCTTGATGCAATCCAAGTTCCTAACAATGAACATGTATAGCCAACATACACCTCAGGGTTTCCATATGGCTAGGAGACGAGTAATGGTATAGTCAAACTATAACACCCTCAAGGTGAATTGCCGATGCATCTCAGGTCAAAGAACCAGACACACTACTGCAGCATCGAGTCAGTCATTGACGAGAAGGTAGACTCCCTAATGACTACTCGAGGTGGTCACGCTTAGTGCCCTCGTTCTCTAACGAGTACCTGTACTCTCGCTCTGGTATCTCCACACCGTAGACTCAAGACTCATCTACTAAAGAGAAGCGATTGTACACCAACCTTCCGGATCAATCACCATCCTCGTGATGATCCTATGGTCAGGAGCAATTTATGAGTTAATAATGATTATTCATGTCTTAAATTTTCAACTCTTGAAAATGTGAATTATCATTACCATTAACTCAAAGAATGTATCATAGACACTAAATACACATGTGATAGAAAATAACCCATTTATTGATTTTAGTCAAAATTACAATTTTGCCCCTAGAAGTGTATTACAAGTGTCAGCCAATTCTGGCTTCTAGGGCACATATATCAAACAATCTCCCACTTATCCTAAAGTCAATTGGCTACAAGTCTAAGTCCCATCTTTCTCAAGGTGGCTTTGATCTTCTGCTGGCCCAATGGCTTTGTAAGTGGGTCTGCCACATTTATCTGCGGAGTCGACTCTCTTGACCTCGACATTAAAACCCTTTCTCTGAGGTAATCGCTGATGGAGGTGATCGCCGGCTCCATATGCTTGGCATTCTGGTGAGACCTCAGCTCCTTAGCAGGGCGTATGGCACCATTGTTGGTGCAGATATAGCAGGAATGGCATCTGAATGGCATTGACTCCAATTTTTGCCAGGCAAACTTCTTGTGACCAGAATGCTTCCTCGCAGCTTCTGATGCAGCGATATAATTCTGCTTCCATGGTGGAATCTGCTATCACCGTTTGCTTGAACTCTTTTCAGCTGATAGCTCCACCATTACACACAAACAGATTCCCCAAATGGTCGACTTTCATTCATTCTATATCGGTACATGAAGTCCGAGTCTGTTATCCCTGGACCAGGAGTTCTCCGTACCAAAGACCAGCATCATATTCCTTAGTTCCTTCTCAAAGTACTTTAAGGATAACATTCACAGAAGGTCCAGGTTTTTTTCACCTACGATTTGACTGATATCTGCTTGTGACACTCACAGCATGGGCTAATAATCGTCGGTTCGTACTATAGGCATGGCCATTACATGAGGCTCCCTATTTGCAGAAGCATAAGGGATTCCTTGCTCATTGCATTCTATTTACTCAGGTGTGGCTGGGCCATTTTCTTGGAGATAGATGAATACCATGTCTGAAGGGTATTATTCCCTTCTAGATTTCCATACTAAACCTCTTTAGTACTTTCTCTATGTCATCTTCTGTGAAAGTCTTAGCATCCTTATTCGTTTATCTCTATGAGACTTCAATTCCTATGAAAAAGGATGCTTCACCTAGGTCTTGTCATGGAGAATTCCTTGGACAACCACACCATTTGACTGAAGTCAGCATGGAAATCATTCCCAATAAGGAGATTCATCCACGTTACAATACGAGGAAGACGAACAGCGGCTCCACTGACCCTTTTGAAAACACATGGTTCCCTTGTTTTTGATTGAAACCAAATCATTTTGTCACATTCATTGAAACCAGTTGTTCCAAGCTCCGAGATGCTTGCTTAGTCTTATAATATGTGACCTTTGCAGCTTGCAAACCTTGTGATCAGTATCACTGGATGTGGAAACCTAGCGCTGTTCCATAATAGATATCTTCTTCAAGATATACCCATTCAAGAAATGCCGTTTTCACGTCCATTTGCCATAATTGTCATAATCGAAAATATGGCTGCAATGGCAAGCAATGTGCGGATGGAATTTTAGCATAGCTATCGGGGAAAAAGGTATCCTGATAGTCAATGCCTTCACGTTAGACTATAACCTTTTGCCACCAGTCAGTGCTTGAATGTCTCCGGCATTCCATCTGCACCAATCTTTGTCTTGAGATCCATTACACCACCAATAGGTACTAATACCTTTCTGGTGGAATCTACCAAAGGTCCAGGACTTGTGTTTGAGTGCATTCGAGTCCGATCCCTCTGACTTCATTTGCCTCAAGCCATTCTCGGAGTCGATATCCTGATATCGCCTCGTTGTAGTTTTGGATCATCACCATGAGCACCATTACCTAATGAGGAAATTTCCTCTACGTGCCTCTGAAAATTATATACCAAGTATCTTTCAAGGGGACGAACAACACTCTTTTCCCGATCTACGAGTTGGAGGAGGTAGTGTTCTTATTGGTTCAACCTGATTTGGTTCAATTGGTCCTTAGCTCTTTCATTGTGAGACTTTCTCACACAGCTTAATCTGCTTCAATGCACTATCTGATAAACTATTTTTCAAGAAATATGGCAATGTCGACTCACAATCACATTGTGGTCTTCTGGATGTAGAGATAATTAGTATCCTAATGACTCTTTAGGATATCCTATGAATCGACTCTTGAAGACCTAAATTCCCTAACTTGGTCTGCTTATTATCTTTTTTGACAATAACCGGAAACCCCAAATCTAGATACTAACAGACATATGAAGTTTCTTACCGTGCATAATACTACATACGTAGTAGGTAGGACAAGGGTTATAGAAGGAACCCTATACAGCTATATAGATTGAAGTTAAGCAATGAGTAATCCCCCAAAGAAAATACAGGAGAGGTCCTGTGAAGCTCAATCATGGAATCGAACACATAATTCTAAAAGAGTCCAGATTATCTCCATTCTGAACCCAACAGATTAGAGTAAGAATCTCT
>QRFJ01004318.1:17988-64699 GCA_006176705.1 Cocos nucifera | reverse complement strand
ATTCTTTGTAATCTTTTTGATTTATCACAATAGAGTCAAATTTGATTTGACTTATTTCTATATCTTGAAGAGATTTATTTTTATCTAACTAGACCCAGTCCAAGTTAGATTAATTATTGAAATTAAATTTATTTCTAGTGCAATTGGACTAGGGTCAAAAGTTGACCTGTTTGAGAGAATTGAGGATCACCTGATCAAATACTTCTAGAAAATTTTTTAGAAATTCTTTTGCTCTAGTTTTTGGATATATGATAGGACTCGAGACATGCTATGGATATGCCAAATTTTATGATTTATGATGGTGGTTTGACTAGGTTTTTGTCAGAATGTGATTTAGATCAGACTCTTAAGGGAAGAGTCCTAGGCGCAATGGACTCTTTCTTATTTATTCATGTCATCCCATTTTTTATTCAATTTTGGCAAGAAAGCTAGATGTAATCTGATGCTTTGTGTGGAGAATAAATCCTAGAGTCCCAATGATAAAATAAATTGGTAATTTGGTCAAAGAGGGACTTTATGTGGCATTAGGATTAAAAATCTTTCTCACGCCAAAGAGCATTGATCACATGAAGTTATTTTCCATGCCCAAGGCTGTCACCCATACCATATCCCATATATCCTCTCTCTCCTTTTCTTCTACATGCCTAAAAAGTTAGGCACAAATCAGAGAAGATGGTCTAAGTATTTAGTCTCAAGATTCAGGTTCTATGTGATGGTGTTTGTGAGACAGACGAGCTGCCTTCAAAAATTATTTTGAAAAATCTATAGATCATATTCAGATCTAATCTTTGAAGGAGAGATTCATGAGGAGAAGATGTTCTGACCTGCTTGAGTGGATACTGGTAGAGGCTAGGCACGTGCATGGCTCCTTCCAGAATCTCAAGAACGATCAGGATCATCGTAGGATAATTAGATTACCCAATCAAGTACTTGAAATTAAATTTGATTTAATTTTATTTTAATTTTTAATATCAGATCACCATAATCAAATTTGAGAACTCTTAAATCTAATTAGATCATAAAAATTTTTGTAGAAAATTCTACCTTAGATCTGATCAGATCTGGACGATCCTACGGTGGAAAATTAGATTTTTCTTCACTTTCTTCTCTCACCAAAGAACCTTGATTGGTGCCTTTACAAAATCACATGCCCCAAGCTTCTCTCTCATATTTTTCATTCCCCAAATAATCTCTCTCAGATGTGTAATCCATGAAAAAATTAGATTAAAATTTATTTTATATATGGAGATATAAAGGAATCCTTGAGTAAGTCAATACCTAGTTAAGGGTTATCCAAATAGAGCTAAACTTGGGGCGCCCAACTCTTGGGAGCCCCCTCCTTTATTTCTTGTGTGAACCACCAGGGAATGTCACACAAAACCTCTCTTGAAAACCATGAAATTTTGAGAGAAGAAATAGGGATGTGGGCAACACAAAATGGGAATGAGTTTTGATTTCTCAAAACTCTATCTCATAGGATTTAAATCAAATCAAACTCTTCTTTTGACTTGATCACAATATCTAAATACCATATTTGAGATAAAGGGAGCAAGAGGGAATGCATGAATTTCTAGATAGAAATATTTCCATGAAAAAATCCCAAAAAAAATGGCATGGTGGGAGTTGGGGCTAAGGTGGTGCATCGAGATAGGAGTCCTAGTCTCACTAGGACTCTAGTTTGACTTAGTCCAACTTGATCCTTGGATCAAATTAAATTAGAATTTAATTAACTCAATTAGATTAGGTCTTAGTCTAACTAATAACCTAATTAAATTAGAGTAAATTATATTTAATTTAATTTTTTAATCAAATTAAAAATTGAATTGATACAAGTCCTAATTGAACTAGGACTAGTTCTTCCTTGCAATTTGCTCATCCAATAAACCAATTTGACTTGATCCAATCGAGTTCAAACTAAATCTAGTTAAATTTTATTTAATTAGACTTAATCTCAACCCTCTGAATTAATCAAATTAAGCTAATTAGTAATTAAATTGCTTATCGATCCTTCTGCAACACTTGCACTAGGTCAAACATTAATCATGTTGAATGTTTAACCCTAGAACGATTCTTAATCATCAATCAACCATTCAATCAGATCGAGAACTCTTATATGTATGACCCCATAGGTCCAAACCTAAGCTGATAGCATAGGAATAAATTTTTATACTAATTGAAGTGACCATCTAGCAATGATACCCGACGGTCGGATAGGTCAAATGTGTAGAACAACATCCTTAGAATCCATGTGAATATAGTTTTCATATAATTCATCTCCTTGACCAAAATGCTTATAAGACACCTCAGAGTTTAACTGTCAACCCCGATTTGGCCATCTACATTGTATTTCAAAATATCAAATCCATCTCATGGATTATCCTGGCCAAGGATTTTGCTATATTAAAATACAGTGATGCATTCTTCTCCAACTCTTGAAATGGTCAATCCTATCTTGATCACTCACCGACTTTGCAAGTACTTGACTATGCCCAAAAATCTTCCATCACTAAATTAGAAATTTAGTTAGTCTGGTACCAAAGCATATTGAGTTGCTTGCAAGCCACTATGGTGATCTCAGGTCTAAGGGGCATTTATACCTATATACCATCAGAGCAATTCTCGATAGCAAAATGCTCTGGAGTTGATCATGTTCAATGATGATGTATCCATGCATCTCACTTGTATGCCATACTAGTGTCTCCACACTCCTTGGTTAAGAGGACAAACAACCTATATGGCATACAATGATCTATGCTTGATAAACACTATCGTCCTAATTAACAGTGTATCATTTGGTCATGAACAGTTTTAAAAACTAACTGATAAATTCACTCTTTATCAAAACTAAATAGTCCTAAGAACTTCATCATAATAACGGAGTTCATTAGAAGATGTATACCTTATGATGAAAATATCAAAATAAATATTTTATTTATTAATAAATCAATTATAACTACAAGGTAGCTCAACCGTTAATAGACTAACAATTAACTTTGGGACATATTTTTCAATAGGTAGTCCTAGTGTCGAGTCACGGGACTAATTACTTTAAGACATGATTTGGATGTATCTTTTAGGATTGATGGTTTAACTCTGAGTCATCCTCATACACAGAGATCAAAGGGATGAATTATGCAGTAACCATATTTACATAGATTCTAAATATTGTAATTATGACTATTCGACCTATCTGGATGTCAGGTACCATTGCTAGATGTTCACTTTGATTAGTATAGAAAGTAGTTTCTATGCTACTGGCTTAGGTTCGAACCTACAGGGTTATACATACTAGAGATTTCTATCTGATCTGATAGCTGGTGAAGAGTCCCACTGGACTAAGACTATGGTCAAGAGTCCCACTGGATTGGGACACTTCGATTGAGAGTCTTACTACATTAGAACTTTGAGTCTTGGTTGTCTGGGACTCTGTGATCAGGAGTCATAGTGGACTAGGACTCTATGGTCTAGAGTCCCACTGGACTAGGACTCTTTGACCAAGAGTACTACTACTCTAGGACTCTAAGTCTTACTTGTCTAAGACTCTGTGATCGAGAGTCTAAACTCTATGATCATGAGTTTCACTCATTTCAAACTCCAGGATCAAGAGTCCCACTAGTTTGGGATTCTTTGATCAAGAGTTTCATTTTGATGAGACTCTATTGTCCTGATATCTACTGAATTTAGATTATATATTTATGAGAGGTTTAATTAGTAATTTGATCACTAATTATCTTAATTTGATGGATTAATTATTTTTGGATCAAGTCCAATTGAATTAGATTCAGTTGGGTTTGACCCAATTAGATTATGAGATGATATAATCGCCAAGTTAGTATGATCACTGATTTGATCAGGGGTTGTACTTATTTAATGAAGGAACTAGATCTAGGATTTTATACGTACATCTTGAAATTTTTTTCAAGATCTTGCAGTGAAAGACTTAAATAAATTAAATATTTATTTAAATAAACATGTAAACACCTAGATCTTAGATCTATTATATAATCAAAGCATGATATTAAATTAAAAATTAAAACCAAATAAGAAAGTAAAAGGTTGATCAAATCAACCTAGATCTATACTATATCAAATACAGGTATGAAGTTAATAGATTAGATCTATTACCTAAGCAAGTTAGATGTTCTAACTTGTTGATCTGGACTTGAGGATGAAGTCATGAGCTGCACATGCGTTCGGCCTCTAGGAGTCATCCACACGAGCCAACGATCTCTGATCTGAAGTTCGATGCAGAAAATCAGCACAACATGCTAATACTGTGATGATCCATCGATGGTTGATCCGATGCTCCCTTGTTTGAAATTTGGACTCTCTAAAATATGAGAAGGAAGATGAGAGTTTATTGATTTAAGATTCTCTTAGAAAAAACTCAAAAAAAGGAGGAGAGATTGAAAATAAAATAGCCCTAGAAGAAGATCCTCTTCTTCTTCTCTTTTCTCTCACCTAGACACCTAGTTTGGTGCCTATGGAACCCCCTTACCCAAGGACCCTCTTCCTCTAATTTTTGCGCACCCCAAACCTCTCCTAAAGCTCTATATTTTATGAAAAAATAGAATAAAATTTGTCCAATAAATAGAGAAAAAGAAGAGTCCAAGTTAGATCAAAATCCTAGACTAGGAATATCCAAACATGGGAAGTTGTTGGGGCGCCCAACTCTTGCGTGCCTCCTCCATAATTATTAGTGTAGACCAGAAAGGGAGGGTACACAAAAAAAGAGATTATTTTCATGAAATAAGAGAAGAATTAATTAAACGAAAGGGTGGCACTCAAGGAAAGGTCTTTTGGTCAACAAGGATTCTATCTCATAGAATCCTAAGCAAAACCAACTCCTCTTTTGACTTGGTCTTCCAGCAAAGTGTCTTATGAGAAAAGGAGGAGAGAAAGAGGGTGTGAGAAGCCATGGGAGTGGAGAATTTTTACATAATAAATAAAACAAAAAGGGCATGGGGCGTGAGGATTAAGTGGCGCAAGTGATAGGGAGTTCTAATCACACTAGGACTCCTATTTTGACTTGGTCAAACAAGATCTTTTAACCAAATAAAATAAAGATTAAACCAACTCAATTAAATAATATCCTAACTCATTTAAGAACTTAATTAAATTATATTAAATTAAATTTAATTTTAATTTATTTTCTAATCAAATTAGAAAATTGGCTTAATCTGAATCCTAGTTAGACTAGAACTAGTTCTTCCTTGCACTTGGCTTATCCAATAAATCAATTGGACTTGATCCAATCAAGCCCAAACCAAATCTAATTAAATCATATTTAATTAGACTTAATCTCAATCTATTGGCTTAATCAAATTAAGCCAATTAGCAATTTAATTGCTAATTGATCCTCCTATAATACTTACACTAGGTTAAACACCAATCGTAATGATTGTTTAGCCCTAGAACAATTTTTAATCATTGATCAACCATCCGATCAGATCATAAGCTCTAGTGTGTGTGACCTCATTGGTTCGAATCTAAGTTGGTAGCATAGGAATAAATTCTTGTATCAATCGAAGTGACTATCTAGCAATAATATTCGACGACCGGATAGGTCGAAGGTGTAGAACACCATCCTTAGAATCCATGTGGATATAGATTCCATATAATTCATCCCCTTGACCACAATGCTCATAGGACACCTTAGAGTTCAACTATCAACTCTGATCAAGTTGTCCACATTGTATTTCAAACTATCAAATCCATCTGATGGATTACCTTGGATAAGGTTTTGCTATATTGAAATACAGTGATACATTCTTCTCCAACTCTTGGAGTTGTCAATTCCATTTTGATCACACTCCAACTTCGTAAGTACTTGACTGTGCCCAAAAATCTTTTATTACTGAATTAAAAATTTAGTTAGTCCGGCACCAAAGCACAGTGAGTTGCTTGCAAGTCACTGAGGTGATCTCAGGTCCAAGGGATACTTATACCTATATCCCATCAGAGACATTCTCGATAGCAGAATGCTCTGGTATTGGTCATGTTCAATGACAATGTACCCATACATCTTATCTGTATGCCATACTAGTGTCTCCATACTCCTTGGTTAAGAAGACAACCAACCTATATGGCATATAGCGACCATTGCTCGATAGATGCTGTTGTCCTAATTAACAGCCTATCATTTGATCGTGAATAAATTTAAGTACTGATTGATAAATTCTCTCTTTATCAAAACTAAATAGTCTTAAGGATTTCATCACAATAATGAAGTTCATTAAAAGATGTAAACTTATGATGAACAAGATGCCAAAATATTTTTATTAATTAATAAATCAATTATAATTATAGAATAGCTCAATTGTCAATAGGCAGACAATTGACTTTGGAACACAATTCTCAATATTTAATTCTTGATTTGATTATAATTTAACTAAACCTAATTAAGCCTAAATGAGTTGTATTTACTTTGGTCTAATTGGGCCTAACCAATTTAGATTGAGTTGGTTCAATTAGATGAACAATTATGAGACTAGTTTGATCTAGTCTTCCATGTGCCACCTCACCCTCTTTGTGCCATTTGTTTCTCCATGAGAAAGATGTTCTTATGACTTATTTTTTATGCAAAAGAAGGCTTGTGCCCTCCCTTATCACATCGTAAATGGATGGGTTTGATCTGATTACAATTTGAATTCAAATAGCAAACCACTTCATCCCAACTCTTCCACATGCCACCTTGTCTTGTGCACCCTTTATAAAATTTTTGAAATTTTTTCTAGGTGCAAGTTTTCTTGAGACTCCTCTCCTCTAGTTCATGAGCCATTCCATAGCTTGAAAAAAATAAGAAAAAAAATCTAAGAAGAAAAATTGGGAGAGAAAACTAGGTGCTAGGGTTTGAGGGTTGTGCTGCCCTAGATCTTAATCTAGGGTTTCTATTCTGATTTTGCAAGATCTGAGAGTCATCTCTTCATGAGATTCTTTGAGTACTTCCTCATCTTCTCTTCTACCTATCCTACTGATCTAGAGTGTCCAAAGTTTTTATGGAGGGAGATCAAAATTATTCAATCAGATCTAGCTGTCAGGAGCATTTTTCATCAAGCTAGCACTCAGGAGGAGCCGATTAGGATCAGAACCTCATGTGGACTATCCATGGAGGTCAGATGTGTGTGTGGCTGCATTGTGATGATTGGATCTACCTGATGTTCACATCGATGGTGACTCGATTATGGAGATCATCTATCCATGCAAGGTAACGTGTTCTGAAACACATAGTATAGTAAAATTATTTTTACCCAATTATATCATCTCACTTCAACTAACTTTTATCCATTACAAATTGGGAAATGCATCACTAATTTCATGTTAGGTCCCAGTATTGTTCTTGGGTTTTGTAAGATCAGATCTATAGATTTTTTTTTAAATTAAGTAAGATTAATTTTTATTTCTGCTGATAATTATTTTTTTGGAAAAAGTTTCAAAAGTAGAGCTAGAAATTCTGCATGCTTTCCATCAAAAGCCAGGTTCAATCATGTGCTAGCACAATTACCTTGAACCTGATTGGATCTAATCCAAATCAATCGAACTAGATTAGCTCAATTGATAATATCTAAACCCAAACCCTTGTTTGTATGATTCAGTTAGGTTTAGTTCCATATGGTAATGAGATATGTCATGATATCTATCATCGACATTATTGAAATACCTTTCGATGGACTAGAACTTTTCTGATTCATACAATTAGAATGATCTATCATCAAAATTATTCTAATTGCTTCCAAAGTCTATCAGTGACACCTAGGAGTATATGATGAAAATTCATCAGAACTAAAATTGAACCTCTCAGTGCAGCTACCTGTGTGATTGGGTTCTTTTATCTTAAGCTCCGATAGGATTAGGATTAAGGTGAACTCGTCAAACCCAACATCCATCATATGAATTAATCATTTGATTTAAGTCTGATGTGAAATCCTAATAGAAACTCTTTCTATCATTTTCACTCTATCATGACCATGGGCTTAAGGACTCAATCTCATGATTATTATAGGGCTACTCCTCATCTACTGAGGTAGATATATCCCTTATTGGTGCAATCCAATTTCTACAATGAACATTCTATAGCCAACATACATCTTAGGATTCCAAATGGCTAGGAGATGGAGTTATGGAATAGTCAAACTATAACACCCTCAAGATAAACTATCGATGCACCTTAGATCAAAGAACTAGATACATCACTACAGCATAGAGTCAGTCATCGATGAGAAGGTAGACTTTCTTATGACTGCTCGAGGTGGTCACGCTCAGTATCCTCATTCTCTAACGAGTACCTGTACTCTCGCTTCGATATCTCCACATTGTAGACTTAAGACTTATCTATCCTAAGAAAGTGATTGTACATCAATCTTTCAGATCGATCACCATCCTTGTGATGATCCTATGATCGAGAGCAGTTTATAAGTTAATTATGAAAATTCATGTCTTAAATTTTTAACTCTTGAAAATATGAATCGTCATTACTATTAACTTAAAGGATGTATCATAGATACTTTAAATATACACTATAATAAAAAATAATTTTTTTATTAATTTATAGTCAAAATTATAAAATTATTTTTAGAAGTATATTATAAGTGTCAGCCAATCTAGCTTCTAGGGCACATATCTAACAAACTCCCACTTGACCTAAAGCTAATTGGCTATAAATCTAAGTCCCATCTTCTCAAGATGGGCTTCGATCTTATGCTGTCTTAATAGCTTTATCAATGGGTCAGCCGCATTATCTATAGTGTCGACTCTCTTAACCTCGATGTATCCCTTCTCGAGGTAATCGTGGATGAGGTGGTATTGCCGCTCGGTGTGCTTGAATTTTTGGTGAGACCTTAGCTCCTTAGCAAGGGCTATGGCACCATTGTTGTCGCAATATAGAGGGACGACATCTGATGGCATCACTTCGAGCTCTATGATAAAATTTTTATACCAGAATGCCTCCTTTGCAGCCTTCAACATAGCGATATACTCTGCTTCTATGATGGAGTCTTTAATCACCATCTACTTGGAACTCTTTCAACTAATAGCTCTATCATTATAAATAAATAGACTTCCAGATATCGACTTTCGATCATCTATGTCAGACATAAAATTTGAGTCTATATACTCCTAGACCTAGAGTTCTCTGTTACCAAAAACTAAAAATTTATCCTTAGTACTTCTCAAGTACTTAAGGATACATTTCATAGAATTCTAGTGCTCTTTGCTTGGATTTGATTGATACCAGCTTGTGACACTCACAACATGGGCAATATCAGGTTGTGTATATAGCATGGCATACATGAGGCTCCCTATTGCCGAAGCATAAGGAATCTTGCTTATGCGTTCAATCTTCTTAGGTGTGCTAGGGTATATCTTCTTGGAGAGATGAATGCCACATCTAAAGGATACTAAATCCCTCTTGGAGTTTTTCATGCTGAACCTTTTCAGCACCTCCTCTATGTGCATCTTCTGTGAGAGATCTAGCATCCTATTCGATCTATCCTTATAGACCTTAATTTCTAGAATAAAGGATGCCTCTCCTAGATCTTTCATAGAAAACTCCTTAGATAGCCATATTTTGACTGTAGTCAACATGAAAATATCATTCTCAATTAGAAGGATGTCATCCACATATAGTACGAGAAGATAACAACGCTCCTAGTGACCTTTTTGAAAACACAAGGCTCCTCCTCATTCTTGATGAATCCAAATAATTTTGATTACATCATTGAAACGAGCATTCCAACTCCGAGATGCTTGCTTTAGTCCATATTTGGACCTTTGTAGCTTGCATACCTTGTGATCATTATCACTGGATGTGAAACCTACCAGCTATTCTATATAGATATCTTTCTCAAAATATCCATTTATGAATGTCATTTTCACGTCCATCTGCTATATTTCGTAATCAAAATAGGCTGCAACAACAAGCAATGTATGGATGGATTTGAGCATGGCTACTGGCAAAAAAGTATCTTGATAGTCAATGCCTTTGCACTAATTATATCCTTTTGCTACGAGCCTTGCTTTGAATGTCTCTACATTTCCATCGGTATCTATCTTTCTCTTGAAGATCCATTTACACCCAATAGGTACTACACCTTCAGGTGAATCTACCAAGATCCAAACTTGGTTCGAGCTTATTGAGTCAATCTCTGACTTCATTACCTCTAACTATTTTTCGGAGTCGATATTTGATATCGCCTCATGATAGGTTTTGGGATCATCACCATGAAATCCATTTTCCATGAGGAACATTTTCTCTACATCCTTTAAGATAGTACCTAGGTATCTTTCAGGAGGATGAAAAATTCTACTTGATCTATGAGGTGGAGGAGGTAGTGTCTGGGTTGGCTCAATCTGATTGGATTCCATAGGTTCCTTAGCTTGTTTCTCATTAGAGACTTTCTCCTTGAGTCTAATCTATCTTTCGATGCCACCATCTTGGATAAATTATTTTTCAAGAAAAATGGCATGTCAACTCACAATCACATTATAATCTTTCGAAAGATAGAAATAATATTCTAATGACTCTTTAGGATATCCAATAAACTGAGCTTTAAAGGATCTAGATTCTAATTTTTCCGCTTGTTATCTCTTGACATGAATCGGACAATCTCAAATTCTGAGATGACTCAGACTTGGTTTCTCACTATGCCATATCTCATATGATGTGGTAGGAATGATTTTAGAGAAAATCCTATTCAGTAAATATATAGCGGTCATTAGACTATGTCCCCAAAGAAACTCAGAAAGATTTGTGAAACTCATCATGGATCGAACCATATCTAATAGAGTCTGATTTTTCTATTTTGAAATTTCGTTGAGTTGAGATGTACCAAGTGGAGTCCATTGAGAAACTATGCCATCTTAATGAATTTTTTTATTTATTTTTCTACTTCGAGTTTGAATTTTTTGAATCTTTTAAAGACTTCAGACATATGTCGCATCAAATACACATATCCATATCGAGATAGATCATCGATAAAGATGATGAAGTAGACATAATTGTCCTTGGCCGGCATATCAAATGGATTGCATACATTGGTATGTACTAGGATAAGTAGGTCTGTGGCCCTTTCTTTATGTCCTACAAAAGAAAGCTTAGTCATTTTGCCATAAAGACATGATTCACAAATTGGATATGACTCAAAAGTCAACGGACTCAATAGCTCGGATTTCTCCAATTTGTTAACCCTATCTTCAGCTATATGACCTAGCCTAAGGTCCCAAAGATACCTATCATTTAGACTATCCCTAGGTCATTTTGATCCTGTGGCATTCATATTTTGCTCAATATTAAAAATAGATACATCAATATGTAATTGATAGAGACCATTTATAAGAAAACTACTTGCAATTTTATTTCTTTCATAAAGAATATTACAATGATTCTTAAGAAAACTAATTACATAGCCTTCTTATGCTAAACATGAAACAAAAATTAAATTCCTACTTGCTGTAGGCACATAAAAATATTCTTTAAGAATTAGATCTAATCCTGATGGTAGTTGAAGAGGATAGATTTTCTCGGCTACAGCAGTAACTCTTGTTCCATTCTCGATGTGTAGGATCATCTCACCATCCCTCAGCCTTTTGCTATCCTCAAGACCCTACATAGAAGTGCACAAGTAAGCACTAGAATTAGAGTCAAGCACCCAACTGGATATAGAAAAAATAATAAGATTAGATTCTATAATGAGCATACCTCCAGAAGGACCTACCTTCTTCTTGTTCTTCAGGTTGGCTAGGTAAAAAGGGCAGTTCCACTTTCAGTGGCCATTAGTGTTGCAATGAAAACATTTTTTGTTATCGACCTTCTTCTTCAGCTCTGCCTTCTTCTTCCTACCTTTCATCTTCGGCTTCTTCATGGTCTTCTTCTTCTTTCCAAAAGACTTTCTCTTGGAAGAAGTTCGCTTTATAGCAAGCACTGAGCCCTTTGAACTATTCATAGAGAATCCACCAGTAACCATCTTATTCATAAGTTCAGCTAAGATATTTTGAAGTTTATGCATATGGTAGTTCATGATGAACTATCCATATGCATCAGTCAAAGCCTATAGAATTATATCAATCTACAGGTCCTGATGTAACTTGACACCGAGCTTCTTAAGCTCTTCTAAGTCCTTGATCATCATTAGACAATAATCTTGAATTGATTGTCCATCATGCATCTGAGCCTTAAAAAGTATTTTAGTGACTTGATATTTGGCTACGCGACTCTATTCACCAAACAACTCTTATAGGTGAGCCAACATTTGGCGGCTAGTCTTAATGTCTTCATGTTGGCACTAGAGCTCATCAGACATCGAGCCCAACATGTAATACCTAGCTTTGTTATCTTCATCCATCTATTTTTTTAGAGATGCTCTCTGATCAGCAGACGGACATGCTGGTAAAGTGAGAGGATCCTATTCCAAGAGTCAACTTCTCAGAACCTAAAACTATTTTAATGTTCTGGAGCCAATCCTTGTAGTTGGATCCGATCAGTCTATAGGTGTCCAGGTTATGGGCTAGTGGATTGGATGCAGACATTTTTTTGTAGAGAGTCAAAGTTTCTCATTAGATTTTATAATTAGACTTAACTAATTTATTTAGGAGTTTCATTTTTAAACAAATTAGGATCTCACTATTTACTCAAACTTTTACACTTTTTTGGTAGAGATGCAAAAAACTTCATGATTATAGATTTCTAGTGGGTGGTGCGATCCCAACGATTGGCTCACCATCTCACCTAACAGTTATTGATGATGGATCAACTGATGAGTGGATAACTCTTATCCAATGATTCTCTAATCTCTAATCATGGTGCATCCAAACCTGATCTCTAATTTATGAAGTTCACCGTACTCCAAATATTGCTCCACTTCTTAGTTAAGTCAGATCCACCATTTGCATGAATTGAATTTCTAATTGGATCTCTCACCATATCTAAAATATTAAGCCCAATCCATCCTTCAACCTATAGCATCCAATGTCTAATAGACATGGTTGCATCTTTTTGGTGCAATCGAACCACTGTATCTAGTCAAGAACAATCAACCTTGGATAGGGCCTGCACAACAACAATGGTGGAAGATCTTAGACTTAATATTTTCTTAGAAAAATTTAATTTAGATCTCTTTAAACTTGACTTGATTTAGTCATAACAATTATGACTAATCTAGTGGCATGGGTTGGCTCAAATTGTTAGCCACCTCAAATCAAATTTGGATCGATATAATTGACCAGATAAATAAGATCGATGGAAGGGATATGCCATTAACTCGATAAGAATGCATTCAGATCGAGTAGCTCCTAATTAAAAACTAATCGATCGTATCTACTAGACTTACCTTAGACACAAAATTATCGAATCAAAATTAATCGAGTTAGCCTACAATCCAGACTCGAACCACGGAGTCAAATTAAGTTTTAACTTGATCGAGTCACATTCAATGTGATTCAATCTTGTTCCAGACTTAATCCTATTAGACTAATTAATTCTAAGCTTTCTTTGATCTCACCTAACCAACTCTTGATTTGGTTTGATCAACCATTAGACCTAATTGAGCTATCCAAGCCCAAACCCAATTTTATGAAGATGTCTTAGATCTAAAAATTCATAATTTTTAGATCTAATTAATTTTATAATCTTAATTCTTAATTAAGTTTTGAATTCATAAATAAAATATGTAACAAAATCTTAGGATTTCAAGATATAGAATTTTGTAAAAAATAAGTTTTGATTTTTGATTAAGGATGAACGCGCAACATCCCTACACATCATAAGACCACCCCATCGAATGGAAGGAGAAGGCTTTTAAATCCTACTTTGTTCTTATGATCGGATGACTAAGAAAATGTCTTAATCAAAAATATATTTTCTAAAATAAAATAAGTTAGATCTAAATCATATATCATATATATAATAAAAGATCTAACCTATACATGCCTTGCATACATCTCATGTATCGAAACTCAATCAACCATGCATGCTTTCAGATCTAAAATATCGCATATTAAATTTAAAAAATAGAATTTTAAATTTGATCATATCAAAATAAAACTATCCTAAATATTTTATAGAACTATTCTACAACTAGTCTAAGCATGCATCTTTCATATCTCATATGAATAAATTAAAAATTAAAAACTATATTTTCTATTTTTTAGATCTAGTTACTATAATTATATCATCAAAAAAATAAAAATAAAATAGATCTAAAATCATATTTAATCAAATTAATAATATAATTTTACTAGACTACACATAGAACTATTCTATTTCTAGTCTAAGCATGCGTCTCATACATTATAGATTTAAATCATATAATTTTTAATTTTTTGATTTTAGATTTAATCACATCTAATGTGATATCTAAAATTTTTTAATATCAAATCATAAATAAAAATTAAATTAGATCTAAAATAGATCTAAAAAACTGCTAACACAACTCTGATACCATTTTAAGAAAAATCTGATTTTTCACTGTAGGATCGTCCAGATCTGAGGTAGAATTTTCTACAAAAATTTCTATGATTTGATCAGATCTAAGAGTTCTTAGATCTAATCATGGTGATCTAATATTAAAAATTAAAATAAAATAAAATTAAATTTAATTTTAAGTATCTGATTGGGTAATCTAATTATCCTATGATGATCCTAATCATTCCTGAGGTTCTGGAAGGAGCCACACATGCACCTAGCCTCTACCGATATCTACTCTGATAAGATCTTAACATCTTCTCCTCATGAATATCTCTTCCAAAGATTAGATTTGAATTTGATCTATAGATCCTTCAAAATAATTTTTGAAGGCAGCCCATCTGTCTCATGAACACCATCGCATAGAACCTAAATCTTATGCCTAAATACTTGGACCTTCTTCTTTGATTTGTGCCTAACTTTTTAGACATGTAGAAAAGAGGGAGAGAGAGGATAGAGGGGGCATGGGATATGGTATGGGTGACAGCACTTGGGCATGGAAAATAACTTCATGCGATCAATGCTCTTTGGCTTGAGAAAGGTTTTTAATCCCAACACCACATAAAGGCCCTCTTTGACCAAATGACCAATTTATTTTATCATTGAGATGCTAGGATTTATTCTCCATGCAAAGCACTAGATCTCATCTAGTTTTCTTACCAAAATTTAATCAAAAATGGGGTGACAAGAGTAGATAAGGAAGACTCCATTGTGCCTAGGACACTTTCCTCAAGAGTTTGATCCAAATCAAACTCTGACAAAATCTAGTCAAACCACCACCATAAATCAAAATTTAACACAACCATAGCATGTCTCAAGCCCTATCACATATCCAAAAATTAGAGCAAAAATATTTCTAGATAATTTTCTAGAGGCATTTGATCAGGTGATCCTTAATTCTCTCAAATAGGTCAACTTTTGACCCTAGTCCAATTGCACTAGCAATGGATTTAATTTCAATAATTAATCTAACCTAGACTAGTTCTTATCAGATGAAAATAAGTCCATTCAAGATATAGGAATGAGTCAAATCAGATTTGACTCGATTGCGATGAATCAAAAAGATTATAGAAGGAGAAAACCAGGCTCAATCATGTGCTAGAATGATTACCTTGAACCTGATTGAATCTAATCCAAATCAATCGAATTAGATTAGCTTAATTGATGACATCCAGATCTAAACTCTTGTTTGTGTGACCCAGTTAGGTTTAGTTTTATATAGTAATGAGGCATGTCATGATATCTATCATCAACATCATCGAAATATCATTCGATGGACTAGAACTTTTTTGATTCATATAATTAGAATGATCGATCATCAAAATCATTCTAATTGCTTTCAAAATCTACTAGTGACACCTAGCAATATATGGTGGCAACCCATTAGAACTAAAAGTGAACCTCTTGATGCAACTACCTGTGTGATTAGATTCTTCTATCTTGAGCTTTAATAGGATTAGGGTTAAGATAAATTCGTCAAACCCAACATCCATCATATGAATTAATTATTTGATTTGAGTTTGATGTGAAATCCTAATAGAAACTCTTTCTATCATCTTAACTCTACCATGACCATGGGCTTAAGAACTCAATTTCATGATTATCAAAGGGCTACTCCTCATCTATCGAGATAGATAGATCCCCTATTGGTGCAATCCAATTCCTATAATGAACATACTATAGCCAACATACACCTCAGGATTCCAAATGACTAGCAGATTGACTTATGGTAAAGTCAAACTATAATACCCTCAAGATAAACTATCAATGTACCTCAGATCAAAGAATCAGACACATCACTACAACATCGAGGTGGTCACGCTCAGTGCTCTATTTCTCTAACGAGTATCTATACTCTCACGTTGGTGCTTGCACACCATAGACTTATGACTCATCTATCCTAAGAAAGCGATCGTACACCAACCTTCTAGATCGATCATCATTTTCATGATGATCCTGCGATCGAAAGCAGTTTATGAGTTAATTATAAAAATTCAAGTCTTAAATTTTCAACTCTTGAAAATATGAATCATCATTACCATTAACTCAAAGAATATATCACAGACACTTTAAATACATACTATGATAGAAAATAATCTTTTTATTAATTTATAGTCAAAATTATAAAATTATCCTTAGAAGTATATTACAAGTATTAGGCAATCTGGCTTTTAGGATACACATCTAATAAAAAGAAGAAGAGGATCTTCTTCTAGGATTTTTTCTTCCACTCCTATTCCTCCATCTTTATCAATATTTGAGAGGTGTCTCAGCATCATGAATTGTCTTCCTCAACTTCCAAAAGTTGAAGAGTCCAAGCTTGAAGGAAGGAAGATCCAGATCGATCGTTGGAGAAGGATCAGCATAGTACTAGCATACTGTACTGATTTCTAAGCATCGAACTTTAGATCTATGATCGAGGACTCGTATGGACAACTCATAGAGGTCGGACATGTGCGGCTTAGAGCAACCATCTTAGGCCCAGAATAGCGAGTTAAGAAACTCGAGATTCAAAGATAAGGATGATCTGATCTTCCTATTACATGTCTAGATCTGATCTAAAGTAGTCTGGTATTGATATGATCAACAAGTAGTTCTTTTGATATTTTATTTTTTGATTTAATAGCATGCCTTAATCATGTAACAGGATCCTAGATCTATAATTTTATATTATATTATTCATGATTTAATGTGATTAATTCATCTCTTCTACTTTAACTTTGAAAAAGTTTCGAAAGCTAATCCTAGAACCTTAGATTGGTTCCTTCACTACCCTGGCCAAGGATTTGCTAAATTGAAACATAATTGAACACAGCTCCTATAATCAGAAGTGGTCAATTCCATCTTGATATACACACTGACTCCTCAAGTACTTGACTGTGTCCAAAAACCTTCCATCATTAAATTAAAAATTTAGATAGTCTGGTACCAAAGCATAGTGAGTTGCTTGAAAGTCACCATAGTAATCTCAGATCGGAGGGATACTTATACCCATATTCTATCAGAGCAAATCTTGACAGTAGAAAAGCTCTGAAGTTGGTCACGTTCAGTGTAGATGTATTTCTATATCTCACCTGCATGCCATACTAGTATCTACACACTTTTTAGTTAAGAGGAAAATCAATCTATATAGCACACAATGACCTACACTCGATAAATGTTGTCATCCTTGGTAATAATATATCATTTGATCGCAAACAAATTTAAAGACTAAATGATAAATCCTCCTTTGTCAATTCTAAATAGTCCTAAGGATATTACCACAACACGAGTTTAATAGAAGATGTGAGATTTCATGATGATAAAATGCCAAAATAAATTTTATTTATTAATAATTCATATACAAGTACAAGAAATAGCACCACCGTTAATAGGCTGATGATTGGCTTTGGGATACTATTTCCAATAAAGTGGTATTAAAGTAAGTTAATATCACCAATATTTATCTTAAATCAATTTAAGAGCACAACCCATTAATCAAGATAAGGTAAAAATTTCATCACCCTTCTTTGGCTCACAAACAACGAACAAGCATCCATCATCAAGCCTTTAATTTAAAATCAATTAGACATCAGCCCTAGGAGCTCGAGCTAATTAGGATATGAAATCCTAAGAGTTGGACTGGATAAGGATTAGTCAGTTTGATTAATGTTTAAGGCAAGTAATTTAGGGACTACTTCTCAAAGGAAGATTGTTACTTAATTAGTTTTCTTAGCTTACCTGGCTAAGATATGTCTAAGAAAAGCAACGAGGGGACTCCCACCAACCTTACACTTATTTGACTAGTCGAGTGGCTAATCTTATACTTGGAGGACTTGAAGGTGACATTGACATTTAGAAGTTGTCTAGATCTAGGACAACCTTTAGTCCGCATTGATTGCCCTATTTGATTGCTAATCAATATTAAATCTAACTTAACTAATTCTTCTCTCTCTTCATAGCTCTAGGACTCCTTAGGATCTCTTCTTTAGAAGTATTTTCTCTCTATTTTATTCTTTCCTCCTCTTCTCTTCCAAAAATAAAATAAAATAAAATAAATTAAAAATAATTTAAAAATAAAAAAAATAAATAAAAATAATAATATAATAATAAAATAATAAACTTAATTGCTTAGAGCATCCATCATACTAGATTTATTTTATTATTTTTTTTGGTGATTGTTGGAGACAAGGTAGGCCTTTCAAAGTTTAATTAATTTCATGTATCTAATTTAGTTACACAGAACCCCTTGTTTAAAATTGATTGTGCATATTCATCTTAAATCAATTTAAGGGCACAATCCATTAATCAAGATAAGATGAAAATTTCATCATCTTTTCTTAGCCCATAAATAATCAACCAGGATAAGAAATTCTAAGAGTTGAATCGGGTTAGGATTAGTCAATTTGATTGGTATATAAGGCAAGTGGTTCAGAAACTATTTCTCAAAAATTGGTGGTTACTTAATTAGTTCTGTTAGCTTACATAGCTAAAATAATTGATGTCTAAGAAAAGCAACGAGGGCACTCCCACCAATCTTACACTTATCTGGCTAATCGAGTGGTTGATCTTATACTGGAAAGACTTAAAGGTGATCTTGATAGTTAGAAGCTCTCTAGTTATAGGACAATCCTTAGCATTGATAGTCCAACTTGATTGCTAACCAACATTAAACCTAACTTAACTAATTTTTCTCTCTCCTCTTAGCTCTAGGACTCCTTAGGATCTCTTTATTAGAACTCTTTTCTCTCTTTCTTCTCCTTTTCTCCTCTTTCCTTTCAAAAATAAAATAAAATAAATTATTCGGATCGAACCCGCTCCTACCGAAGTTAGGCTTGGAGTCTAGTCCTAGGGCGGTCCTGCGGCAACCAATCTTCAACCCATCGATCGATCTTTTAGGCTGCATGAGTAAACTCCCAAGCTTGTAGCATGCTGCGGACCTCGCCCAAGACAAGTTTGGTGGTAGGTTATGAGAGCAGCCGAGTTCCTTCATTATAAATGGTTGGCTCCAATCATGCTTCTTTTTGGATGAAATAGAATAGTGAAGTCAATTGCCTAAATAGCTAGTTAAACATTCAATTCCTGCATAACCTGGCCCGATGGATCTTGAAGCCAGCAGAACCCCCATCTAACCAAATCCCCTTTAGGCTAAATTTTTTCATCACAGACTGGATCTCATGACAAAAGCCATAGATTGATGGAGCTACTCCTTAAGCAAACTTCGATGCTTTACCATAGATGGCGGATCTTAACTTCATGGTGCTTGGAACCTTGTACGAATTACTTGCAGTCGCCTAAAGGATTCCCTCCCGATCAATCTTCTTTAGTCAGTAGGCAAGCTCCTTTTAGTCGATCTTCCTCCAGTCGAACTTCTTTCAATCGCCCAAGCAAGCTCCCTCCTGCTGAATTCCCTACTATCGCCCAGAAGGACCTCAAACTCTATGCAGGTTTAGCCTCAAGCTCAAGGCAAATCAATCAATATGCGAACAACCTTGGAGAAGTCCGAACTTCTTAAGAACTATTATGATATGAAGCTCTTCACTGCTAATAGTCTCTCCATCCGAACTTCAACTATTGAATCCCAACAGACTGACACATCATGACAATGGACACTACTATTATGAATTATTCTCAGACCTGTGAAAATCCTTGTACCTTCTACCAACTTTGTGGAAGCAAGTTGGAGACGATAGCAAGAATGATAAAGATAAGATGATAAGAAGATGAGATGGTGGTAGAGTGAGAAAGGGAGAAAGCTAGGATTTCAGAAAGAAAATGGATTCAATTCATTCTTTTTTTTTTTTATAATCTACATATATAAGTATATATATAGACATCCTGAGTCAACACGACTTAGCTCTAAAAAACTTTCCTCGGCTAACCCATACTCTCATCCCCTGGACTAAAGACCTAGCCCAATACATGAATTAGCCATCTTAAGACCTCTCATATTAGACCTTAAGATTTATTGGATTAGACCCAATCCAAGACCAAATAGAAAACTCATCCAGATCTATTTGCCACCATCGAGCTGGCTTAGTTAGAAGCTAAGCTGGCTCGACCGCGTCTCCTTGAATCATGTCTTCTATCTGCCTGAGACAGTCAGCTCAGATATGGGTCGAGCTGGCTCGATCTCATATCGAGCTGGCTCGGCTACATATCCAAGTTAGCCTGACTGTGTGCCAGCCTCTTTATCTTTGTTGATACATCTCCAACCAATTCTAGCCTTAAGAAGCCACCACCTTGACTCCTTCATAGTCTTCCAAGACTTGGGAGCACCATACTTGCCCTTTCAATCTCCACCTTGGTGTTCCAAGGCTTGAGGCAAGTCTATCCTGTCCATCGGACACATCGATTTCATACATTTATGAAAGCTATCCCGAGGAAGAACTTTTGTTAGTGCATCCACTGGATTCTCCTTGATGTGGATTTTCACCAGCTTTACTTCACCTTCTTCCATAAGCTCTCTGATCCAGTGCTACCTAATGTTGATGTGTTTCATCCTTGCATGGTAGATAGAGTTCTGAGCAAGTAACAGTGCACTCTAGCTATTGTAGTGCATCCTGACAGCCTCCTGCATGAGACCCATCTCCAACACCAATTCTTTCAATCATAGAGCCTCCTTTGCTACCTCCATAACACCTATGTATTCCACCTTAGTTGTAGATAAGGCCGTGATGGGTTGCAAGCATGATTTTCATGAGACTGGACCTCCAAATAGACTAAATATAAAGCCTATCGTTGACCATCGAGTGTCTATATCTCCACCAAAATCTACATCCACAAATCTATTTATCTGCCCCCGAGCTTCCTTGGACACGTCGAAGAGTTCCTAGCTCGATCTTGCTGTCCATAGTAGATGCCAACTCCAACAGTATCCACCAAGTACCTGAAGATCTACTTTAGTGCTTGTCAGTGCTCCTAACCATGCTGTGCCATGAACCTACTAACCTAGCTCACTACATGGGCGATATCTGGTCTACAATACATCATGGCATACATTAAGCTTCCTACACCAGAAGCATATGGTATTCTCTCCATCTTCTGAGCCTCCACCTCAGTCTATGGTGACATCATCTTTGAGAGTCTGAAGTGTCTGGCAAGTGGCAACTCCATCGATTTTGCTTCCTTTATCGCAAACCTCTCCAAGATCTTTTTGATGTAGCCTCCCTGAGATAAATGCAGCATTCTCTTGGTTTGATGTCTGAAGATTTTCATGCCTAAGATCTTCCTTGCATCCCCAAATCCTTCATCTCAAACTCTTAAGACAAGGCTGCCTTCAGTTCCTGCACAACTTTCATACTTTTGCATGCTCTAAGCATGTCATCCACATACAAGAGTAGAAACATCCTAGACCGATCCTCCAAAGATTTAACATACACACAACAGTCATACTTGTACCTAGAAAGTCCAATGCTCCTTACATATGAGTCAAATCGCTTGTACCATTATCTTAACGATTGCTTCAGCATGTACAATAATTTCTACAGCAAACAGACCATTCCTTCTACTCTTAGCTCTTGGAACACTAGTGGCTGCTTCATATAAATGCTCTCCTCTAAATGCCCATGGAGGAATGTCGTCTTAACAGCTATCTGCTCCAGCTTCAAGTTTTGAGCTGCCACAATGCTCAGCAATATTTTGATGGAAGTATGTCTGATGATAGGAGAAAATACTTTGTTGAAATCGATGCCTTTCTTCTAGGAGTATCCTTTGGCTACTAACCGTGCCTTATACCTGACACCTTCTTGCTCTGAAGGCCCCTCTTTGCATTGGTAAACCCACTTGCAATCAATGGATTTCTTTCCTCGTAGCAACTGCACCAAACGCCATGTCTCATTCTTGTGGAGAGCCTGCATCTCCTCGGACATTGCTTGGACCCACCTCTCTCTATCCTGACTATCAATAGCCTCTTCGTAGGTGTATGGGTCCCCATTTGCTATAACCAAGGTATATGATAGTGTATCTTCGAAGCCGCATCATTTTGATTGCTTGATATTCCTTTTGAGCTTGTGCAGTGCAACTTCGATATCCATCCTAGGTCCAGCTTGCTTTTGCTAGGTCTCATGGCTTTCATTATCTATCCGAGCTTTCTCCACCTATGGGACACCTCCGATGAGTGCTCCACCTGAATACCAAGTCCTTCTGATGCACCTGCAAGTGGCAAAATAGAGTAAGATGTTAACTATTCAATGTTGCCCTGCTGGACCTCCTGCTACATCTACTGCTCCTTCATGCCATCTCACCTTTGGAGAACTAAATTTTCATTGAAGGTGACATTCCTACTAATGATAACCTTCTCCTCCAAGGGATTCTAGAGCTGGTATCCCTTAACTCCTCATGGATATCTTAAGAACACCATCTTCCGTGATCTGGCATCCAACTTGCTCTGTTCACCAGCATTGATATGCACAAAAGCAGTGCACCCAAAAATCCTTAGATGGCTCAGCCCAATCTTCCTTCTAGACAATCTCTCTTTTAGAATACCACCTTCTAACTTTGTATGAGGTGACCAATTTATCAGATAATAGGCTGCATCCTCTGTGTCAATCCAGAATACCTTCAGAAGCCTTGCCTGCATTCTCATGCACCGTGCCTTTTTCAAAAGGATTCTATTAATCCTTTCAGCCATCCCATTTTATTGAGGAGTTTCTTTTATTGATAAGTGCCTTTTGATACCACACTCCTCACAAAAGCCTTGGAACTCTTTGCTGGTGTATTCACCACCATTGTTCGACCGTAGACACTTTAAGTTTTGACCTGTCTCCTTCTCCATCTCAACTTTTCACAGCTTGAACCTGGTGAAGACTTCTAATTTCTCCTTCATGAAGTAGATCCATTCCTTTCTTGAAAAATTATCTATAAAGATCAAGAAGTATCTCGCTCTATTTATAGCTAAAAATAGAGCCACCCCCCACACATCAGTGTGAACCAATTCTAGTGGGGCTACACTATGGGCTGAACTGACGGCAAACTATACTCTCCTCTATTTATCCATCTGGCATGGCTCACATACCTCTATAACACCTTCATTCAGATTTGAAATCAGACCATGTTTGCTCAGCTCCTTCATCCTATGGTCACCCATGTGGCCTAAGCGGTAGTGCCATAATCGATAAGCCCCCTGCTGATCTTGCGCTGCTACCGCTGCAGCAGATTCTCTGGTCACTATAGATCCAACTAACTTGTAGAGGTTATTCTCCATCCTTTTGCCCTTCATCACCATCATAGCACCTTTGGAGATATTGAGAACTCCACTCCTGGCATGACTACTGAAGTTGCAGCCACTCCACTCTAGATAGCCCAGTGACATGATTTTTTCCTTCAAATCTAGGACGAGCTTCATATTTGTGAGATTCTACACCATCCCATGAAATATTCTCCCTCGGATGCTTCCAATACCAGTGACTCTATATGGGTGATCATCTTCAAGTGTCATACTCCCCTCATCAATCTTAATGTATGAGACAAACCAAGACCGGTTTGGGATGTAGTGATCCGAACAGGCTAAATTCAGGGTCCATACATCTATATATCTTTTGTGACCATCTAATACAACCAAGAGGTCATCCTCTATCTCACTATCAGCCATTGTACTTAGTGCATCAAATCCACTCTTTTCTTCCTTCTTTTTCTTCCATTATGGGAATCATGCCTGAAGTGCCTGATCTCGTTGCACTTGTAGCATCTGGCTTCCTTCTTGTTCTTGCTCTTTCAAGACTTTGATCGTCCCCTTGACTTGCCTCTCTCCTTTGATCTTTCAGGTCTCTCCCCCATGGTCAAGCCCTCCTAGGGAACACCTTCCTTGGTCAACTTCTCACGTTGTTCATTGGTTCGCAATATCGAGACCATATCTTCATACTCTAGGGTCTCCTTACCATAGAGCAACGTCGTCTCTAATGGATCATAGGACAAGGGCAATGAGCATAATAGAAGCAATGATTTATCTTTTTTCTCCATCTTCACTCCAATATTCAGCAACTCATTGCACATCTGATCGAATTTTTGGATGTGTCCCAAGACATCTCTGCCTTCCTGCATCCGAAAGCTGTACAGTCTATTCTTTAACATCAACTTGTTGCACGTATTCCTACCCATATACATGGTTTGCAACTTCGACCACAAGCCTCTTGGGGTCTTCTCCTCTAAAACTGAATAGAGTACCACATCCGATAAGAATCCTCTGATCACATAGCAGGCCTTCTTTTTCAGAGACATCCACTGGCGATCTGACATTCCTTCAGGCTTCTCTTCCAATGCCTGATCCAATTCAGCTTAAACCAGAAGATCTTCCACATGAACTTTCCACATGGAAAAGTTTTCTTTCCTATCCAACTTTTTGAAACCTTCACGTTGCTTCCCATGGCTGGATCCAAGCCAAAAAAATGCAACATAGATCCAAGGAATTTGAAAATTACCTTGATAGGACCTTGCTGAATTCATAGCACCTGAAGATCATCAACTTTCAGACATCTTCTCCTCCTTCCACATAATCTGGCTCTGATACCACTTGTTATAAATTATTTTCAAACTTATGGAAACTCTTGTACCTTCCACCAATTCTAAAAAAATAAGTTGGAGATGATAGCAAGAAAGATAAAGATCAGATGATAAGAAGATGAGATGGCAACAGAGTGAGAAAGAGAGAAAGCTACGACTTCAGGAAGGAAAGGGATTCAATTCATTCTCTTTTCTTTTTGTAATCTACATATACAAGTATATATATAGACATGCTGAGTCAACACAACTCAAACCTAAAAAACACTCCTCGGCTATCCCATACTCTCATCCCCTGGACTAAAGACATTGCCCAATATATGAATTAGCCACCTTAAGACCTCTTATACCAGGCCTTAAGATCCATTTGATTAGACCCAATTCAAGATCAAACAAAAAATCCATCCAGATTTGTTTGCCACCATCGAACTAGCTCGGTCAGAAGTCGAGCCGGCTCGACTGCGTCTTCCTAAATCATGTCTTCTATCTGCCTAAGATAATCGACATAGATACGGGTTGAGCCAGCATGATCTCATATTAAGCCGGTTCGACTACATATCTAAGCTAGCCCGACTGTGTGCTAGCCTTTTTACCTTTACTGATATATTTTCAGCCAATCCTAGCCATCAGGAGCCACCGCCTTGACTCCTTCACAGTCTCCCAAGACTTAGGAGTACCACACTTGCCCTTTCAACTATCCTCCTATAACAAACTCCACATGGTCCCAAACGATCCACTACTAGGCAGTAATGACTATCAGCATCAGTTTGTTACATACTCCACCTATATAAAGGATCCTCCAGATATGTTTCTTTCTTAAGCTTAAAATTCTTTTTCAATTCCCCTGAGTACTTTATTTTTGTTGGCTAGAAGAACTGACTGGATCATCGATGGATCCTACCGGAGCCACCACCCCCAACTCTGGTCAGGACTTTATTTTGCAAATCACTGATAATGACCTCATCTTCTCCAACTCTAGCATAGTCCGACGTCAATCAGATTCTACACCAACATGATTGGTGCTAGAGGAAGGGTCCTGAGCTCTTGTTCTAAAAGGAATGCTCAATCAATCTCGTTTGCTTTCTTCCTTTAATCTTTCATTTGTTTGATCCTTTTTTGCTCCAAAGATGCCCCCAAAGAAGACAACCATTCGATGATCCATTGCCTCCACTGCTAGATCTGAGCTAGATTTTCCAGCTCCAACACCATCACCGGCACCACAATCTCCTCCATCGATGGCCATGGTGGATCTAGAGCAGTTCAACCTATTGGTGCCGTAGGTTTGGAGCCTCACCAAAATGATGCAGGCCATGCAGCAACCCCCAATGGCAGCCCAACCAAAAAACCTCCAATTAGGATTTCAAGAGCTGGCCCCAAGAAGGCATACATGGGTTAGCAGACCCGTTACTCCCATAAAAGAAAAATGTAGAGCGGAAGATCCTGATTCTGACCATGATTCTTCTGCCAAAGAGATCTTCCCATCTATAGTTGGAAGCCCTCCGAAACTCATGATCGAGATGATGCTCTTGATCAAAAGCTTTAGGACATGGATTGGTGGATTGAGGAGCTCGACCATATCATCCTGATTCATCACGATAACATCTACACTGACCGTCCTTTCTCCTAGCGAATCATGTAGGAGTCGATCCTGCCAAACTTTTAGCTCCTCCAATTCTAGAGCTATGATGGGACCACTGATCTGGTCGATCACTTGGAGGCCTTTCGAATCATGATGTTGCTTCATGGCACACCAGTTGCTATCTTATGCCGAGCCTTCCCATCTACTTAGAGGAGAGAAGCAAGAAATTGGTACTCAATGCAGAAGTCGGGTACGATCTTCTCCTTTGACCAAATAAGCCATCAGTTTGTGGTTCATTTTATCAACAGTCAACATCCCAGGTGAGGTTCAGACTTCCTCATCAACATCAGGCATAAGAAAGGGGAGTCCATCTGGGCTTATGCCAACCACTTCAATGCCACTGCCCTGAAGGTCCAAAATTTGGATCAATCTATTGCCATGGCTGCACTGAAAGGTGGTCTGCAGAAGAATGACCTTCTACCCTTCCTAAAATGAAAGTATCCCAAGGATTTTGCTGATATATTGGCTCGGGATGATGATTACGCTTGAGCAAAAGAGGCCTTCAAGGCCAAGAATGATGAAGCCACGAGAGAGAGACAGGCGAGTGAATCTTGTAAGCCCACACTTGAAGAAAAGTCGAGTAAAGCTTGACCACATTCTTGGATCCCCCCTGAGCATAGATGAGCCCAGACTCCCCTCTGAGATTGTCGATAAAAGAGTCCAGATCGAAGGGCATGGCGGAACCCTCCAAAAAGATTTTAGAACTATGCCCCTCTCAATGCTCTAAAAACTCAAGTACTAATGGATATTAAGGAGTAGCTATCGAGGCTTGAGAGGATGTGCACTCACTTTGGCAAGCATAATCTAAATAAATACTATCTTTACCATAATGACTATGGTCATGATATCGAAAAATACATTCAGCTCCAAGATGAGATCGAGGAGCTCATCAGACGAGGCCAACTTGGCTAATTCTATGACATCAGCCTGAGGCAAGGAAGGAGCGCCCGAGAGCACTACCGCAACTAGAACCACCCAGGAGGGAGGAGCAGTAAGGAGATCGACCCCCATTAGGCATCATTAATACTATCTCTAGGGGACTTCGATGGAAGGAGGCCGACGAATCTGAGGGGTCAGCTAAAAGACAGAGAACTGAAGAATCCATCGCTTTTATTAAAGAAGATGTGCGAGAAGTTTAATTCTCACATAATGATGTGGTTGTAGTTTTTTTAAATATTGTAGACTATGATGTATGCCGCATCCTTATCGATAATAAAAGTTTGATTGATGTCTTATTTTATGATGCTTTCTCTAAAATGTCTTTATCTAATGACCAACTTGGACCAATGAGTACCCCACTAGTTGTCTTCACCGATGATGTGGTACTAGTTGAAGGGATAATAATGATAACTATGGCGGTAGGGTGGTATCCAAGACAATCTAGGGCATAGGTGTAGTTTTTGGTAGTAAGAGCTCCATCTACTTACAATGCAATTCTTGACCGATCTGGTCTAAATGAACTTCAAGTAGTAGTATCAACTTACTATTTGAAGATGAAGTTTTCAACGAGCTATGAGATTGGAGAGGTCAGGAAAGATCAAGCTTCGGCAAGATATTGCTGCTTTGCAAAGGGGTGAATAATCAGACCTTTGTTCAGTTGATGGGCTAAATGCCCGGGATGACCTAACTGAAGAATGGTAAGAATCCATGAAAGATCTTATCTCGGATCCTTTGAATGATGGAAATAAAGAGCACATGATATAGATTGGCTCCAATCTAGGAAAAGAGGTACGAGAGCAACTCGTCAAATTCTTATGGAGAAATGCAGATATTTTTGCTTGGATCCCCACAGACATGTCCAGAATTGATACTGAAGTTATAGAACATCATCTGACCATTGATCCCAAACATTGATTGATGAAAGAAAAGATGTGCAGCTATGCCCCAGAGAGATAAAAGATAATTGTAGAAGAAGTTGACAAGCTTCTCAAAGCCGAATTCATCCAAAAAGTCTCCTATCCAAACTGGATTTTGAATATAGTCTTTGTCAAGAAGGCAAACGATAAGTGGACAATATATATAGACATCAAGAAGTTGAACAAAGCCTGTCCAAAAGATAGCTACAACTTGCCCAGAATTGAACAACTGGTGGATGCAACTTCAGGCCATAAGCTCCTCACTTTCATGGATGCCTTTTTTGACTATAACCAAATCTGGATGACATTAAAAGATGAGGAAAAGACTACTTTTATTACTGATCGTGGTCTTTATTATTATAGGGTTATGCCCTTTGGGCTTAAAAATGTAGGAGCAATCTACCAACACCTGATGAATAAGATCTTCAAGGTGCATATCAGTCACAACATGGAGGTTTATGTAGATGACATGTTTCTCAAGAGCCAAACCTTAGTAAATCATATAGCCGACCTTGAAGTGATCTTAGTACCCTCCGAAGATACAAGATAAAGTTGAACCCGACCAAGTGTGCTTTTGGCATAACCTCGAGAAAGTTTCTGGGGTTCATGGTATTGAGACGTAGAATCGAAGCAAATCTTGAGAAGATTTAGGCTATTCAAGAAATGACTGTCCCAAAATCAATAAAAGAAGTTCAGTGTCTGATAGGAAAGGTTGTGGCCTTGAACCGCTTCATCTCGAGGTCGGTTGAGCGATAAATGCCCATTTTCCAAGTTCTTAAATAGCCAAAGAACTTCTACTAGACTACCAAATATCAATGAGCATTTAACGAATTAAAGAACTATGAGCTTAAAAGTAGCGCTCCCAAGTCTTGAGAATATGAGAAGATAGTTGATGAAAAGATGAGAGCAAGCTAGAAGAGAAATCAATCTAGATAGCAAAATTCAGAAACTAAGCCGACTCATCCTAAGACTAAATTGACTATGTTGGAAACTAGATTGGCTCAGTCCAGGACTGAGTCAATTATGTGCTGAAAGAAAATTTAGATAGAAAGCAATATTTTTGGACTGTTCGCATGGTACATAACTAGGTTGGCTCAGTCTGAGACTGAGCCAACCCAGTCATAGGTTAGCCAGCTCAGTTTTTATGGGTTTATTTTATGTACGTGGAATGTTTAGGTTTTGAAGAGTTTTTCTATGAGCTTGGGGCTTGACCTTTTTGTAAAGTATAAATACTGACAATAGATCAAGATTGTACATGATGCTAAATTCATTGAATAAAGCTCTTTTCTCTTGGAAAACTCTTGTGCTCTCTTTCTCTTTTTTCTCTTAAATCCATTATTTTGCTTCAGCATTGATCCTAGGAGATTGTTCCTTGTTGCTTAGCTAATCACCAATGGCCATGCCGGTCTGAGAGAGGATAGTTTATCCTAATAATTGGTATCAGAGCGGTGTTGCATGGAAGGAGGGAAGACACCTAGGGTTACTACATCCAAGATCTGTTGCACTAGGTTTTATCCAATTTTTTTCTATTTCTTCATTATTTATCTCTAGATTAAGATGGAGATTGGTTACACGAAGGGACGGCAATACAGATGGTTGAAAAAAGGATCTAGGGCATTTAGATCTTCTTTGAAGGGTAGTATTATTGGTGTGTGATCGAAGAAGGGTGTTAGGGATCTATTCTTGACTTGTTTGAAGTCATGGGATCGAGTGGATTCAAGATGGATTTTAAGAAGTTCAATGGCAAGGAAAACTTTATCCTATGGCAGCAAAGGGTAAAGAACTTGTTGGTTCAGAAGAAGATCTATAAGGTCTTGACAAGGGAAAGGCCGAAAAAGATTAGTACTGAGGATTAGGAAGAGTTGGCGAAAATTGCTTTCAGCACAATTCAGATGTGCTTGGTCGATCAGGTTTTCCCCAAGATTTGCATAGAGACTATGGCAAAGGGGCTCTGGATGAGACTGAAAAACACATACATGGAGAAGAACATGACGAATAAGCTATGGTTGAAGAAATAGTTGTATAGTCTAAGGATGCCCGAAGGCGGAGATCTTGTTGCACATATCCAAAGGTTCAATCAGGTGTATTCTGAGGTGATGAGTTTGGATGTGAAGATCGACGAGGAGGATCAGGCATTTCTACTATTATGTTCTCTGTCAGGATCGCATGATGGTCTCGTAACAACTTTAGTTTATGGAAAGGAGATCCTAAACTATGAAGAGGTTGTTGGACTACTCAGATCAAATGAGCAAAGAGAGAAGATCTGCAAGGGAGACCCTAAGTCTGAGATCTTGGCTGTGAAAAAAAGATAGGAAAGATCAAAGAAGAAGTCAAGAGGAAAATCCAAGGGCAAGTCAAAGTCTCAGGATCAGAGGAAGACATTGAAATGTTATAAATATCATCGGCCTAGACACTTGAGGAGAGATTGTCCCTTTTTGAGATCAGAAAAAGAAAAGACCAGTAAGGAAGATGATACAGCTTCTGTGAGCAGTGGAAATGATCTATTAGTTGTATTAGATGGATCCATAGAGTGCGATACTATATGGATATTGGATTCAACATGCTGGCACCACTATACTTTTCATCGAGAGTGGTTTGCTACCTACTAGAAGGCCGATGATGGAAGTGTCAGTCGTGGAGATGATCACCTATGCAAAGTAGCTAAAGCTGGCTCTATCAGGATGAGGATGTATGGAGAGATTATTCGTACATTATCAAATGTCAGGCATGTACAGGAGTTGAAAAAGAATTTAATTTTTTTGGGCTACTTGGAGGAGCAAGGTTATGCTTTTAGTAACCAGGATGGAAGTGGATGTCTGAAAATTTTAAAGAAAACTTTGGTGGTGATGAGAGATAGAAGACTGAGCAATAATCTTTATAGAATAGAAGGCTCAGTAGTGAATGATAGTGCAGAGGTGTTAGCAGTAGCATAGGAGGAGCATATTTTATATCGACTATGGCACTATCAGATGGGTCATATAAGTGACCATGGGCTCACTGAACTTAGCAAAAGAGGTATAATTCTAGTCCTAAAGGAGAGCATAGATTTATGTGAGCCATGTATCTTTGGCAAACATCATAGGATAAAGTTTGCCAAAAGTACCAAGCGCAGTGAAGGAGTGCTAGATTTAGTGCACTCGGATGTGTGGGAACCAGCTCCTGTATCAGCTAGAGGTGGGGCAAGGTATTTTATCACTTTCATTGATAATTTCTCAAGGAAGGTGTGGATTTATCTGATTAGAGAAAAATCAGAGGTATTTGCCCAGTTCAGAGCCTGGAGAGTTGAAGTAGAGGAGTCATGGAGATAGGTGAAGTATCTGAGGTCGGATAATGGAGGGAAGTATACTAGCCTAAAGTTCAGGAGGTACTGTGAGGAAAATGATATCAAATGCTATTACATGGTGAAGATGATTCCCCAGTAGAATGGTATCATGGAGGGAATGAATCGAACATTGACCTAGAAGGCATGGAGTTTGAGGCTATAGACATCACTTTCAAAATCTTTTTGGGGTGATCCCTTAACTTTTTCTTATTTTTTTATGAATAAGTCCCCACATCATAAGCTAAACGGATGCATTCCAGAGGAGGTCTGGAGTGGAATGAAGGTGGAGCTTAGCTATCTGAAGGTCTTCGATTGTCCGGTCTATGCACATGTGGAGGCAACTGAGAGGAGCAAATTAGACTCGAAATCTTAAAAGATGACATTTATAGGGTATCCATAAGGAGTCAAGAGTTATCTACTGTGGAACTCTCAGGCACAGAAATTAGTGATCAGTAGGGATGTTATCTTTGATGAGAAGATCATCTTGAGGAGGTCTGGGATAGATGAAACTGAAAAGACAAAGATGAACAGCGATGGCCAGTCTGAGATAGATGACATGCAGTCCAAATCCACATATAAGAGTGGTCCTATTGAGGTGGAGCTGGGTAGGAGAAAAGATACTCAGATGGAAGACTGGCATGAAGGGCCAGTAGTTAAGATGGATGTGTAGGATCAGCCATAGACATCAGGCAGAGATATGCCAGTGGGAGTGGCTTTGCACAAATCCCAGTGTACTATCAAGAGACCAGTTAGATATGGCATTGATGAGATTATCTTCTATGCACTCATCATTGCTAATAGAAATCCAGAAAATTTTGCAGAGGCTATGGAAAGTGAGAATCATGATTCATGGATGTAGGCCATGATGGAGAAGATGGAATCACTTAAAAAGATTCAGACATGGCAGCTAGTGGATCTTCCAGAAGGTGCTTGACCTATTGGCTCAAAGTGGGTGTTCACAAAGAAAGAGGTACTTTCAGAACAAGGTGGAGTCAGATTCAAAGCAAGACTGGTAGCAAAGGGATACTCACAAAGAGAAGGGATTGACTACACAAATATTTTCTTTCCTATGGTGTATCATACATCTATTCAAGTTTTGCTATCACTGGTGGCACAGTACAATATGGAGTTGGAATAGATGGATGTAAAGATGGCCTTCCTTCATGGCATATTGGAGGAAAGGATCTACATGAAGTAACTAGATGATTTCACGGAGCTTGGATAAGAAGGAAAGGTGTGTTTACTCAGAAGGTCTTTGTATGGCTTGAAACAGTTCCCTCGTCAGAGGTATCGAAGATTTGATAGCTTTGTTTTGAGCCTGGGTTTCAGTAGATGTGAATATGATTGTTGTGTCTACATCAAGAATGTAGATGAGGAGGATGAACTATACCTGCTACTGTATGTAGATAATATACTTAGAGTTAGTAGAAGTATGGAAGCTATTGATGCATGCTAATCTATAGCTATGACAAGTGCACCAGTCGATCAAGTAACAAAGTAAGTGAGTAGAGTATCATTCCTAGAGGATTGGAAAACAAGTACTAAAAAGCTCTTTCCTATGCTTTATTTAGAAGACCAATTTATGAAAATTAAAAAAAATAAAGAACAAAATAAATAAATAATTAAAAATTATAAGAAAATAGAGAGAGTATAATTATTAGAGTTTTAAACTTAAGAGCAATAGGTTACTAAGGCAATCGGTTCACCAACTCAGTCAATACAATATTCAGGTTATTAGGTTAATTTTATTTTATGTGACGGTGGAGTCTCCTAGTTTATTCACTATCCTTTGGTTCAGGCATAGCAAAACTATCAATATTTATTAACTATTCTTTGGTCCAGGTGTAATTTAAATAAATATTGATGCATTAAGTTTTGTGAAATCCTCTAATTAAAATACATTGCATCCAAAGCGCACTAAAATTCCTACATGCATATGAATTCTAATTCAATTCATAATATAAGGTATATAATCAAAAAGCAATAACATAGATGTACTTGGTCCGTATGATCTATGTTCATCAGATCAATTAGAAGATAGTCAGTAATCTAAAAGCATTAAGATCAGATCTATATACTCCTCATGAATAAAATTTAAAATCAAAAATAAATCATACTGAATATTGCATCAAAAGAGTAGCTACACCTTAGCCTTAGTAAAAAAAAATTTAGTTCATGATAACAAGTTCAAAAAATAGGAAGTAAAAAGCATGAAAAAATTAGACTATTTATTTGCTGAAATTGGTTGTCCGTTGCTCTTGGTGTGGAGAACTCGATGAAGAAGAAAGTCACTTTGTGTACCAGTCTTCAGAAGAAGAAAAGAAGAGGAAAGAAAAATAACAAGAATAAAAACTCTTTTTCTTCTCTCCCTAAATCCTTCTCTCTCTCTCTGCTCTCTTTATTTCTCCCTATTTTCACTTTATTTTCAACTCTCTATTTCTGCTCTCCACATCCTCTCCTCGGCAACAATAGGTAGCCCCCTTTAAATAGGCTAAGAGATGGATTTTTGGAAGAATCCTAACCAAATTGGGTTTAAAACTCTTAACACAAGTCAAATTAAATCCTGGACAATTCTGGCCTTCAGATCAGCATCCAACGGATCAAAAATCACTTAAAAATTCTTTTTAAAAATCCAATTCAAGTTGGAATTAACCTCAGCCATCTGATCTTCTTATTGATTAAATCGGGACTGTTAGATCGCGTACAGGAGCCTTCAGATTTCTAGTTAAAATAGGTAATGCATCTCCACCATTGGATCTCGATCGAGAGCTGCATCCACCATTCGTTAGCACATAGATTTCCATCATTCGATCAAATTCCAGTGAACAACATTCGTTGGATCTAGCAAAATTCCTAGAATACCCTCTATAGACCATGTGCGAGCCCGACGTTGCATGGACTGTTGCTTCCTCCAGTCATTCGAAGCGCGCTCGTCCCCATGAAATCCTTGAAATGCCCTCACCTAGTTACTGTAGCAGTCCACCGTGCGCCGCAAAAAATCCTGATGTCAGTGCGGCATAAGCGGAGCGTCAGTAGGCGATCGATTTGGTTCTGATTGTAGTCGGGCTAGGCGGTCTATTGAGCCAATTTTTTTGAGCCAATTTGAATTGGACCGATCGTCATTTAAAAATTAATTTATTATTATTATTATTATTTTTATTTTCTTTGAAATTTAATTTTGGACTCATTTGAAGTCCGTTTTGCTTGAAATTTATTTTATCTGAACCAAAAAAATAAGATCTTTATATTGGTGGCCTTCTTTCCTACATAGGATTAATAAAAGTATCAATTTCTTAAAAATAAATTAATTTATTTTATAATTTAATATTTTTATTAGTATATTTTTATTACTTATCATACCCTCCAACTTAGTTATTGCTAGTCCCTTAGCAATGCTTTATTTAATACCATATTTCAGTAAGATCATCCATCAAAAAGATAAATCTAGAATTAAAGGTCAAAAAGTTTAGAAAATACCACTAACTAAGCATTGAGCTTCAGAAGCAAATTTTACAGTCAGTATAATTAATAACTTTCTTAGAGTACATCAATGATCTACAGCACTTGTGTTCATAATGACTAACTTAGCATTTCAGTGTTAATTTAAAGGATAAAAGTATCCTCTCTTATTACCTATTTTAGTTAATTTTCTATACATTCCCAATTTTGTACTCATGAATTAAGGTAGCTTTCACACTACCTCGTTGTATTTTTTTTTCTTTATGCTGAGCATCTTGGCCTTTCCTCCACCATTTTACGTGAATCTCCATACTTGACCTAGGTGCAGAGACCCAATTACTAGCTTTGGGCAATCCACATATACTCTATCTTTTGTACTTTATTTTTAGGTAGGTAACTCTTTTCTTAAATTCAAGTTTTTTTGATTAGAATGTATATTAATTATCAATTTTCAATGATAATTGAATCCTCAGTTGGCCTTATAATCAATACCTACTTTGCCTTGTTAGTGTGCATGTGCAATTAGAAGTGCCAATAGTCTTTTGATGACCTAAGTAGGCTGCTAAAAGTTCGACCAACTAATCTACTTCTTTAACTCGTTACATTTATTAGTAGATACTTCTATCTTTTATCACTTATCTAGTCTATCTTGCTCAAAATTTTCTTCTTGACACATGATTTAAATTTATTATTATTTTTTAAAAGAAATTTTTCTACCCCCCAACTTATTCTACATTGTCTCAAAGGATAAAGAAAAAGTAAAGGTGCAATAAAGAACTGGAAGGAATACACCTGATTTGGTTTAGTCTGGTTCTTTGAAGCTTTGAAATTTGGCTTAAGCTCTCATTGATTTTTCCCTACAAAATTAAAAATACATACTAAAGCATTAAAAGAGCAACAACATATTACTACAAAATAAAAGAAAAGAAAAATGATCAAAATTAAAAAGAAAAGAAATAACTTATCTAATAGTTCTGATTTATAGTCTTCAACTTGACTTTTTTTGAGTTCTGAGTTGAATCAATCCGGTGCCACTTCAATTGGAATACTTTCATGTTTAGTCGAGCCCTCTTTCAATTGGACATTGCTAGCTTTCATAGTCTCAAACCTATTTTCTACATAATTCTCATATACTGAATTATCAATAATATCAATTAGAAAATAAGTTTGATTATCATCAGGATGTTTAGTATCTTTGAAAACATTAAAAGTAATTTGTTCATCTTAAATTCTAAGAATTAATTTTTCTTGTTGAACATCTATTAAAGCTCCTCCAGTAGCTAAAAAGGATCTCCCTGAGATAAGGGGTACATCATAATCTTCTTCCATATCAAGAACAATAAAATCAATAGAAAAAATAAACTTATTTACCTTTACTAAGACATCCTTCACTATACCTCTTGGATATTTGATGTATCTATCGGCTAATTGAAGAGTAATAGTGGTAGGCTTCGGTTCTCCTAAACCAAGCTTTTTGAAAATAGAAAAAGGCATGAGATTAATACTTGCTCCTAAATCATACAAAACTTTATCAAAACTATAATCACCAGTAATGCAAGGGATAGTAAAACTCCCTGGATCTTTTAGCTTCTGTGGTAATTTATTTTGAAGTATTGCTAAGCATTCTTCATTCAAATTTATTCTCTCATGCTCCTTCAACTTTTTCTTATTTGTTAGAATTTCTTTGAGAAATCTGGCATACCTGGGCATTTGAGTGATAACATTAATAAAAGAAATATTAATATGTAAATTTTTAAAATTTTTAAAAAGTTAAAAAATTCCTTATCTGGATGCTGTATTTGTCTCTCTAGAAATGGTAGTGGCGGCACATAGGGCTTCACATTTGGATCGGCAAATTGTATATCTAGAGACCATCCATCTGCTGGTTGTTTTGGTGACTGATGAATTTTAGTTGATGGTTTCTTATTTGTAGTTGGCTCTTCAGTCTCTTTCTTTTGATGTGGCTCCTCCAGCTTTTTTCCATATTTTAGGATAATAGCATTGACTTGCTTCATTGGATTGATCTCCGTATTGCTAGGCAAGGATCCCTGAGGTCTCTCGGAGATTATCTTAGCCATTTGATCTATTTGCATCTTCATGTTTCAAATTGCTGCTGCTTGGTCCTGCCTAAGCTTGGCTTCCAATTTTTTTTATAGTTGCTTCTTAGTTTTGCATGAATTTGACCATCAACACCTCCATGTTGGACTTCTTTTTAGGTTCTGGGAACCCCGAGGGTGGTTGTTGTGCTGCATTTTGATTAGTTTGTTGGATGCTGCCTCCACCCTTGATTGTATGTATTGGAGTAGGAATTGTTTTGTTACAGCCTGAAAAAATTACCAACATAATTAGCTATATCAGTTGCTTTAGCAAAAGGATTACCTATCTAGCAGTTGCTTCTATCATGTCCTCCTCCACACAGGTCACAAATGATGCTCTAAACATGCATAGCTATTCCCTTCAAGTTGTTGACTTCGGCTCTAAGGGCTGCAATTTTAGCTAGTAAGGTTGGCACGCAATCTACTCCCTACACAGCTGTTGGTCTTTTCGACATCATGCATTCTGTTTGCCACTGATAGCTATTTGATGCCATCTCATCAATTAGATCAAAGGCTTCTTCCTCCATTGTTTGGTTAATGGTTCCTCCTGCTGCTGCATCAATCATAGAATGATTAGTAGGAGATAAACTATTATAGAAAGTTTGTACCTAAAGCCATACGGATAGTTGATGATGTGGACATCTCCTCAGCAATTTTTTGAAATGCTCTCAAGCCTTATATAGTGTCTCCATGTCCATCTGCACAAAAGAAGTGATATTATTGTGCATCTTGGCAGTCCTGAAAAGTGGAAAGTACTTTGCTAAGAATTTTTGGACTAGGACATCCCAAGTTGTGATAGAACCTGCAGGAAGAGAATGAAGCCAACTTTTAGCTGTTCCGTAAAGAGAAAGGAAATAACCTTAATCTAATCGCATCATTCGACACCCCATTAATTTTAAAAGTATCACAAAGTTCAAGAAAGTTAGAAATATGGGCATTCAGGTCATCATGCACGTGTCCACCGAATTGGATAGTTGATTGAACAATCTGGATCATCATCAATTTTATTTCGAAGTTGTTTGCTTGCACAAATGGTCTCTTGATGCTTGAAGCTGCATCGGCTATAGATGGTGTGATGTAATCATTTAATGGATGATGTACTGCTTGAATAGCTTCATGCTGTCCCTCGGTCGCCATATCTAATCCCAGATTGATGTCGTTAGGATCTTCAGCTGCCATGTTCCTTTCTTGTTGTAGTCTTCTGATGGTCCTTTCAATTTCTGGATTTAAAGGTAGTAAGTTACTCTATCCAATATGTGTCATGCACTAAACAAATTTTAAAAAAAATAAGAATAAAAATTAAAAAAAATAAAATTCTAAAGCAAAGCTAGGATCAAAATTTTAATATTATTTTAGACACAATCTTCGACAAAGATGCCAAAAACTTAATGCGTGCTAATCTATAGCTATGGCAAGTACACCAGTCGATCAAGTAATAAAGTAAGTGAGTAGAGTATCATCCCTAGAGGATTGAAAAATAAGTACTGAAAAGCTCTTTTTTATGCTTTATTTAGAAGGCCGATTTATGAGAATTAAAAAAAATAAAATAAAAAAATAATTAAAAATTGCAAGGAAATAGAGAGAGTATAATTATTAGGATTTTAAACTTAAAAGCAATAGGTTACTAAGGCAATCAGTTCACCAACTTAATCAATATAATATTCAGATTATTAGTGTTAGATATATGTGCCCTAGAAGCCAGAATTGGCTGACACTTGTAATACACTTCTAGGGGCAAAATTATAATTTTGACTAATATCAATAAAATGGGTTATTTTCTATCACATATGTGTATTTAGTGTCTGTGATACATCCTTTGAGTTAATGGTAATGATAATTCATATTTTCAAGAGTTGAAAATTTAAGACATGAATAATCATTGTTAACTCATAAAATGCTCCCAACCATAGGATCATCATGAGGATGGTGATTGATCTGGAAGATTGGTGTACAATCGCTTCTCTTTAGTAGATGAGTCTTGAGTCTATGGTGTGGAGACACCAGAGCGAGAGTATAGGTACTCGTTAGAGAACGAGGGCACTGAGCGTGACCACCTCGAGTAGTCATTAGGGAGTCTACCTTCTCGTCAATGACTGACTCGATGCTGCAGTAGTGTGTCTGGTTCTTTGACCTGAGGTGCATCGGTAGTTCACCTTGAGGGTGTTATAGTTTGACTACACCATTACTCGGTCTCCTAGCCATATGGAACCCTGAGGTGTATGTTGGCTATAGCATGTTCATTGTAGGAACTGGATGCATCAAGATGGAATCTATCTACCTCGGTGGTAGAGGAGCAGCCCTATGATGATCATGAGAATCAAGTCCAGAAGTCCATGGCCATGGCAGAGTGAAATAATAGAAAGAGTTTCTATTTAGATTTTCACATTCGGACTCGAATCGAATGATTACATCATATGACAGAGACTAGGGTTTGACGAGTTCACCTTAACCCTAATCTGATCGGGGCTCAAGATAGAAGAACTTAATCACACAGGTAGCTGCACCAAGAGGTTCGCATTCAGCTCTGATGGGTTGCCACCATATACTGCTAGGTGTCACTGGTGGATTTTGGGAGCAATTAGAATGATTTAGATGATCGATCATTCTAGCTGTTCGAATCAGAAGAGTTCTGATCCATCGAAAGGAGTTTCGATGATGTCGATGATAGAGATCATGACATATCCCATTACCATACAGAACTGAACCTAACTGGGTCACACAAATAAGGGTTTGAATCTGGTGATCATCAATTGAACTGATCTAGTTCAATTGATCTGAATGAGATTCAATTAGGTTCAAGGAAAATCGTGCTAGCACTCGATTGAACCTAACGTTCTTCTTTTACTATCATAAATAAGTTGTCCTGACTGAGCCAAAGGAGTTTGTGCTCAATCAGAGGCCTTCATATGGTCTGACTGGAGGTTGTCCAAGTCAGAAAAGGTTGTCTTATTTTGTAAGACATTACCTGCCATTTTTGGTCACCTGCCATTTCTTCGTTCTTTGACTTTGGTCAAAAGTCTACCTTTGACTGGTCAAATGTTGACCATTGACACTTTGACTTTTGTCCACATGTCATGCACCTATTGGAGAGCTGGTGGGGGCCTGTCCCCCTGCCAGAACCTGGCAAGGAAGAGGGCGCACGCCACCCTTGGCGTGTGCCCAAGTTGGAGGCGCCCAGGAGTCCCTGTTGGACAAGGGACTCCATCTCCTTTTTGGATTCCAATTAGAGTTCTCCTAAGAACCAACTTTGACTGGTCTTAGGCACCCTCTAAGGAGGAATCCAGGGGACTCTATTCCCACCAATCAGATTTAGATCTGATTTCACAAAGAGTTGTGATTGGTTGGGAAGAAGAGGAGTTGGATCACGCTTAGTCTATAAATAAGACCCTGCGCCCAACTCAAAGATAAGATTGAATCACAATTTCCCATGCCCCAAGGCTGCCTCTCCCCTCTTCCTCCATGCCAAACCCACCTTCTCCCTCTCCTCTCCACATCCAAAAGAGTTTTGGAGCTTGGTTGGTGCGATCCAGATCAAGAGAAAGGCGACTGAAAGCTAGAAGGCTGCGCTGCTGCAAAGGACGACTGCTGATCTTCAAAAGGAGTTTTGAAGATCCTCCAGATCAGATCCAGATCTAATTTTTGGAGATGTGATAGAGAAGAAGAGGATCTCTAGATCCAGCCTGAGTGGATACCGGTAGAGGCCAGGCACTTGCGTGGCTAGATCCAGAACCTTCCGCTGCATACAGGATCATCAACGGGTAATAGGATTACCCAATCAAGGTAAATTAAATTTGATTTAATTTATCTAATTTTATTTTAATTTATTAAAATAATAAGAATTAGATCTAAAATATCTTAGATCTGATTTAGATCAAAGAAAAAATTTTTGAAATATATCTCTTGATCTGATCAGATCTGAACGAACCTGGTCCGGAAAAATCAGGATTTTCCTTCAACTGGTATCAGAGCCATGGTTCTAAAAGTATTTAGATCTAATTTTAAATTTATTTTAATTAAAAAATAAGTGATTTTAGATGTCACATGAGATGTGATCAGATCTGAAATCAGAAAAAATTAAAATTAAATGATTTGGATCTAAGATTAGAAAGATATGCATGACTAGTTCTAAGAATAGAATAGTTCTATAGAATAGTCTTGCATGTTTTTGATTTAATTCTGATTAAATCATATTTTAGATCTATTTATTTACTATTTTTTGATATTATAATGGTTATAATAACATCTAAAAAATAGCAAATAAAAATTATTTAATTTTAAATATCATATGAGATATGATTGATGCATGTCTAGACTAGTTGTAGAATAGTTCTACATAATTGTCTAGATTAGAATTTATTTTGATTAGATCAATTTAAATCTAATTTTTTAGATTATTATGAGATAATTTAGATCTGAAAATATGCATGATTTGATACATGAGATGTATGCAAAATATGCCATGATTAGATCTAATTTGTATATGAGATATATGATATAGATCTAAAACTGTTTTGTAGTATTGAATGTTCCTGATTAAGGCGTTCCTCTTGGCCGTCCGGTCATAAGAATGAAGAAGGGTTTAAAGGCCCTCTCTTTCCATTCGATGGGGTGTTCTTATGATGTGTAGGGGTGCTGCGTGTTCGTCCTTAATCAGAAACCCAAAACTTACTTTCTGCAAAACCCTAGATCCTGAAACCCTAGGATTTATTGTGCATATTTTGTTTATGAACCCTACTTAATTAAGAATTAAGTTTATGGAATATTAATTAGGTCTAAAATTGAGAATTTTCAGATCTAAGACATATTCATAATACTGGGTTCGGGCTTGGGTAGCTCAATTAGGTCTAAGCGGTTGATCAAACCGAATCAAGAGTTGGTTAGATGGGATCAACAATGCTTAAATTGACCAGCCTAATAGGATTAAGTCTGGGTCAAGATCGAGTCACGATCAAGCAAGACCTAATTAGGCTCAGAGGTTAGAGTCTGGATTGTAGGCTAACCCAATTGGTTCTGGACTCAACAATTTGGTGTCTAAGGTAAGTTTGGCACATACGACCGACTGGTTTTTAATTGGAAGCTACTCGACCTGAATGCGTTCTTGTACGAGTTAATGGCATATTCCTTCCACCGGTCTCACTTACCTGGCCATATCTGTTGACACAGTTCTGATCTGAGGTGGTCAATAATCCGAGCTAACCCATGCCACTAGGTTAGTCATAATTGTTATGACTAATGCCAAGTCTAGTTTAATGAGACCTGAATCAATTCTCCCTAAGAAAAGATTAAGTCTGAGGTCTTCCACCATTGTAGATGTGCGGGCCCTTTCCGGGGTTGATTGTTCTCGGCTGGATACAGTGGCTCAGTTGCACCGGGAAGATGCAACCATGTCTATTAGGCATTGGATGCTATGGGCTGGAGGATGAGTTGGGCTCAATATTTCGGATACGGTGAGAGACTCAATTAGGAACCCAGTCTATGCAAATGGTGGGTCTGACTTAACTAAGGAGTGGATCAATATTTCGGATACGGTGAGATTCATGAATTAGAGACCAAGTTTGGGTGCACCATGATTAGAGAATCATTGAACAAGAGTTGTTCACTCATTGGCTAACCCATCACCAATAACTGTTAGGTGAGGTGATGAGTCAGTTGGTGAGACCGCACCACCCACTAGAAATCATTATCGTGGAGATTTTCGCATCTCTACAGAGGGAGTGTAGGGATCCGAGAAAATAGTGGGAGCTAATTTGTTTAAAAATAAAATCCCTAAACAAATTGGTCAAGTCAAAATTACAGTATCTAACTAGAATCTTTGACTCTCTACAGGAAAATGTCTGCGTCCAACCCATTGGCACGTATCCTGGACACACATAGACTGACCGGACCCAATTATAAAGATTGGCTCAGGAACTACAAAATTATTTTGGGTTTCGAGAAGTTAACCCATGTTTTGGACCAGGACCCTCCCACCTTACCAGCCCGTCCATCTATTGAACAGAGAGCGTCTCTGGAAAAATGGATAGACGAAGATAATAAGGCCAGATATTACATGTTGGGCTCGATGTCTGATGAGCTCCAGCGCCAACATGAAGATATCGGGACTGCTCGCCAAATGTTGGCTCACCTGCAGGAGATGTTTGGTGAACAGAGTCGCGCAGCCAAATATCAAGTCACGAAATGACTTTTTAAGGCTAAGATGCGTGATGGGCAGTCAGTCCAAGATCACTGTCTGACAATGATCAAGGACATGGAAGAGCTTGAGAAGCTCGGTGTGAAGTTAGACTTGGACCTGCAGAACGATATTATTCTGCAATCCTTGACTGATGCATATGGGCAATTCATCATGAATTACCACATGCATAAACTTCAAAATTCCTTGGCCGAATTAATGAATATGCTGGTTACCGCTGAGCTTTCTATGAAAGGTTCTAAAGGCTCAGTTCTTGCTATGGAACGGACTTCTTCCAAAAGAAAGTCTTATGGAAAGAAAAAGAAGTCTGTGAAAAAGCAAAAGGTGGAAGGATCAAAGAAGAAGAAGGCAGAAGCCGAAGAAAAAGGCCGATGTCAAAGGAAAGTGTTTCCATTGCAACAGCGACGGCCATTGGAAGCGGAACTGCCCTACTTACCTGGCCACCCTGAAGAACAAGAAGGAAGGTCCTTCTGGAGGTATGCTCGTTATTGAGTCTAACCTTACGGTTTCTTCTGCATCCAGTTGGGTGCTTGACTCTGGTTCTAGTGCTCATCTGTGCACTTCCATGCAGGGTCTTGAGGATAGCAGGAGGCTGAGGGATGGAGACATGATCCTACGCATCGGTAATGGAGCAAGAGTTGCTGCAGTAGCCGTGGGAACATACCCTCTTCGATTACCATCTGGTTTAGACTTAGTTTTGAAAGACTGTTATTATGTGCCTGCAGCTAGCAGGAATTTGATTTCTGTTTCATGCTTAGCACAAGAAGGTTATGTGATTCACCTTCTTTAAGGACCATTGTAACATTCTTTATGAAAGAAATAAAATTGCAAATGGTTTCCTTATTAATGGTCTTTATCAGCTACATATTGATGTACCTGTTCTAACTATCGAGCAAAACGTGAATGCCAAACGACCTAGGGATAGTCCAAACGACAGATATCTATGGCACCTGAGATTAGGTCATATAGCAGAAGATAGGATCAACAAATTGGAGAAAAATGGGCTATTGAGTCCATTGACTTCCGAGTCATATCCAACTTGTGAATCTTGTCTTCAAGGCAAAATGACTAAACTCCCTTTTGTTGGACATGGGGAGAGGGCCACAGATCTCCTTGCCCTAGTACATACTGATGTGTGCGGCCCATTTGATGTGCCGGCTAGAGGCAATTTTGTCTACTTCATTACCTTTACCGATGATCTGTCTAGGTATGGGTATGTGTATCTTATGAGACACAAGTCTGAAGCTTTTGAAAAGTTCAAAGAATTCAGACATGAAGTAGAAAAACAAACTGGAAAACCCATTAAGGTTCTTCGATCAGATCGAGGAGGTGAATACCTTAGCCGGGAATTCCTAGACTATCTTAAGGAAAATGGCATAGTCTCTCAATGGACTCCACCAGGAACACCTCAACTCAACGGGGTTTCAGAATGGAGAAATCGGACTCTATTGGATATGGTTCGATCCATGATGAGCTTCACAGACCTTCCCTGATTTTCTTTGGGGACACTCATTGTTAACTTCAATTTATCTACTGAATAGGGTTCCCTCTAAAACCGTTCCTACCACACCGTATGAGATATGGCACGGTAAGAAACCAAGTCTGAGTCATCTCAGAATTTGGGGTTGTCCGGCTCATGTCAAAAGACAACAAGCGGACAAGTTAGAGTTTAGGTCCTTTAGAGCTCGATTCATAGGATATCCTAAAGAGTCATTAGGATACTATTTCTACATTCCAGAAGACCACAATGTGATTGTGAGTCGACATGCCATCTTTCTTGAAAAATAGTTTATTCAAGATAGCGGCATTGGAAAGCAGATTAAGCTTGATGAGAAAGTCTCACAAGTACAACGAGCTAAGGACCAATTGGAACCAAATCAGGTTGAGCCAATAAGAACACTACCTCCTCCACCTCGTAGATCGGAAAAGAGTTTTCCATCCCCCTGAAAGATACTTAGGTATTATTTCAGAGGAAGTAGAGGAAATGTTCCTCGTAGGTAATGGTGCTCATGGTGATGATCCCAAAACCTACAACGAGGCGATATCAGATATCGACTCCGAGAAATGGCTAGAGGCAATGCAGTCAGAAATTGACTCGATGCACTCAAACCAAGTCTGGACCTTGGTAGATCCACCAGAAGGTATAGTACCTATTGGGTGTAAATGGATCTTCAAGAGAAAGATTGGTGCAGATGGGAATGTGGAGACATTCAAGGCTAGACTAGTGGCAAAAGGTTATAGTCAATGCGAAGGCATTGACTATCAGGATACCTTTTCCCCAGTGGCTATGCTAAAATCCATCCGCACATTGCTTGCCGTTGCAGCCTATTTCGATTATGAAATATGGCAAATGGACGTGAAAACGGCATTCTTAAATGGATATCTTGAGGAAGATATCTATATGGAACAGCCGCTAGGTTTCACATCCAGTGATACTGATCACAAGGTTTGCAAGCTGCAAAGGTCCATATATGGACTTAAGCAAGCATCTCGGAGCTGGAACACTCATTTCAATGATGTGATCAAAAAGTTTGGTTTCATCAAAAATGAAGAGGAACCATGTGTTTTCAAAAAGGTCAGTGGGAGCGCTGTTGTCTTCCTCGTATTGTACGTGGATGACATCCTCCTTATTGGGAATGATATTCCCATGTTGACAACAGTCAAATTATGGTTGTCCAAGGAATTCTCCATGAAAGACCTAGGTGAAGCATCCTTTATTCTAGGAATTAAGGTCTATAGGGATAGACCGAATAGGATGCTAGGACTTTCACAGAAGATGTACATAGAGAAAGTACTAAAGAGGTTTAGTATGGAAAACTCTAAGAGGGGATTAATACCCTTCAGACATGGTATTCATCTTTCCAAGAAGATGTGCCCTAGCACACCTGAGGAAATAGAACGCATGAGCAAGATCCCTTATGCTTCTGCAATAGGGAGCCTCATGTATGCCATGCTATGTACACGACCTGATATAGCCCATGCTGTGAGTGTCACAAGCAGATATCAGTCAAATCCAGGTGAAGAACACTGGACTTCTGTGAAATGTATCCTTAAGTACTTGAGAAGAACTAAGGATATGATGTTGGTCTTTGGTAACGGAGAACTCCAAGTCCAGGGATACACAGACTCGGATTTCATGTCCGATATAGATGATCGAAAGTCGACATCTGGAAGTCTGTTTGTGTGCAATGGTGGTGCTGTCAGCTGGAAGAGTTTCA
>QRFJ01004318.1:0-16988 GCA_006176705.1 Cocos nucifera | reverse complement strand
AAGATATCTATATAGAACAGCCACTAGGTTTCACATCCAGTGATATTGATCATAAGATATGCAAGCTGCAAAGGCCCATATATGGACTTAAGCAAGCATCTCGAAGCTGGAATACTCATTTTAATGATGTGATCAAATTGTTTGGTTTCATTAAGAACGACGAGGAACCATGTGTCTTCAAAAAGGTCAGTGGGGGTGTTGTTGTCTTTCTCATATTGTACATGGATGATATCCTCCTTATTGAGAATGATATTCCCATGTTGACCACAATTAAAATGTGGTTATCTAAAGAATTCTCCATGAAAGACCTAGGAGAAGCATCCTTTATTCTAAGAATTAAGGTCTATAAAGATAGATCGAATAGGATGCTAGGAGTTTCACAGAAGATGTACATAGAGAAAGTGCTAAAGAGGTTTAGCATGGAAAACTCTAAGACTGATTTGGTACCCTTCAGACATGGCATTCATCTTTCCAAGAAGATGTGCCCTAGCACACCTGAGGAAATAGAACGCATGAGCAAGATCCTTTATGCTTCAGTAATAGGGAGCCTCATGTATGCCATGTTACGTACACGACCTTATATAGCCCATGCTGTGAGTGTCACAATTAGATATCTGTCGAATCCAGGTGAAGAACATTGGACTTCTGTAAAATATATCCTTAAGTACTTGAGAAGAACTAAGGATATGTTGTTGGTCTTTGGTAATGGAGAACTCCAAGTCCAGGGATATACAGACTCGAACTTTATATCCAATATAGATGATCGAAAGTCAACATCTAGGAGTCTATTTATGTGTAATGGTGGAGCTGTTAGTTGGAAAAGTTTCAAGCAGACTGTGATAGCAGATTTCACCATGGAAGCAGAATATATTGCTGCATCAAAAGCTATGAAGGAGGCATTCTGGTATAAAAAGTTTGCCGTAGGGATTGGAGTGATGCCATCAGATGTCATTCCTCTATACTGCGACAATAATGGTGCCCATAGCCCTTGCTAAAGAGCTGAGGTCTCATCAAAATTCCAAGCACATCGAGCGGCAATACCACTTCATCTACAATTACCTCATGAAGGATTACGTCGAGGTCAAAAGAGTCGACTCCATAGACAATGCAGTAGATCCACTTAAAAAGCCATTGGGCCAGTAGAAGATCGAAGCCCACCTTAAGAAGTTGGGACTTAGACTTGTAGCCAATTGGCTTTAGGTTAAGTGGGAGTTGTTAGATATGTGTGCCTTAGAAGCCAGAATTGGCTGACACTTGTAATACACTTCTAGGGACAAAATTATAATTTTGACTATAAATAATAAAATGGATTATTTTTTATCATAAATGTGTATTTAGTGTTTTGTGATACATCCCTCGAGTTAATGGTAATGATAATTCTTATTTTCAAGAGTTGAAAATTTAAGACAAGAATTTTCATTATTAACTCATAAAATGCTCCCGATCGTAGGATCATCATGAGGATGGTGTGTGATCGAAAAGGTTGGTGTATAATTGCTTTTTTATAGTAAATGAGTCTTGAGTCTATAGTGTAGAGACATCAGAGTGAGAGTATAAGTACTCATTAGAGAATGAGGGCACTGAGCATGACCACCTCGAGCAGTCATAAGAAAGTCTACCTTTTCATTGATGACTGGCTCAAAGCTGCAGTGATGTGTCTGGTTCTTTGACCTGAGGTGCATCGGCAATTCACCTTAAGTGTGTCATAGTTTGACTACACCATGACTCGGTCTCCTAGCCATTCAGAACCTTGAGGTGTATGTTGGCTATAGCAAGTTTATTATAGGAATTGGATTGCACCAAGAGAAAATCTATCTACCTCGGTGGATGAGGAGCAGCCCTATGATGATCTTGAGAATCAAGTCCTTAAGCCCATGGCCACGACAGAGAGAAATAATAGAAAGAGTTTCTATTAAGATTTTCACATCGGACTTGAATTGAATGATTAAATTATATGACAAAAATTAGGGTTTGACGGGTTCACCTTAATCCTAATCTGATCGAAGCTCAAGATAGAAGAACTTAACCACATAGGTAGCTGCATCAAAAGGTTTATTTTTAATTCTGATGGATTGCCACCATACACTGCTAGGTGTCACTGGTGGATTTTGGGAGCAATTAGAATGATTTGGATGATCGATCATTCTAGTTGTCTGAATCAAAAATGTTCTGATCGATCGAAAGATATTTCGATGATGTCGATGATAGAGATCGTGATATATCCCATTATCATATAGAACTAAACCTAACTAGGTCACACAAATAAGGATTTGGATCTAGATATCATCAATTGGACTAACCCAATTTAATTGATTTGAATTAGATTCAATTAGGTTCAAGGAAATCATGCTAGCACACGATTGAGCCTAATGTTCTCCTTCTACTATCATTAAAGGTTTTCTCGACTGAGCCAAATATGTTTGTGCTCACTTAGGTATCTTTACTTGGTCTGATTGAAGCTTGTCCAGGTCAGAAAAGGGTTATCTTAATTTATGAGATAAATTAGAGACAACACCTGCCAATTTTCATCACCTTCTAATTCTTATCTTTTGACTTTGGTCAAACATTGACCTTCGACACTTAGACATCTGCCCATGTGTCATGCACCCATAGGAGAGCAGATAGGGGCTTGTCCCCTTGCTAGAAATTGGATAGGCGGGGGCGCACGCCTAGGGAGGCTTGCGCCCATGGATAGGGATGCCTGGAGTCCCATACAGATGGGACTCCAAGTTGCTTCTTGGAATCAACTTAGGTAGGCGCCTAAGACTCAGCTTTAACTAGTCTTGGTGCCATCTAAGGATGATTTGAGGGGGTTCTTATCTGATTGGATTAGGTGATATCATCCCACCAATCAAATTTAGATCTGATTTTATGAAGCAATGTGATTGGCCGGGATGATGTGGCACTGCATGGTGCAGCTGGGTCTATATAAACCCTATCTATGCCTAGCTTTTAAGAAGTTCTCCCTTAGCCCACACCCCAAGGCTGCCCTTCTCCCTCCTCCATATCATCTTCTAGTCCTCTCTCTCCTCTCCATGCCCAAGGAGATTTGGGCTCCAGTTTGGTGTGATCCAAGCAAGAGAAAGATGACAAAAAAGGAAGAAAGCAGCATTGCTACAGAGATGACTGCAGATCTTCAAAAGGAGTTTTGAAGATCCTCCAAATTAGATCCAGATTTGATATTTGGAGAGGTGATAAAGAAGAAGAAGATCTCTAGATTCAGTCTGAGTGGATACCGGTAGAGGGCAGGCGCTTGCGTGGCTAGATCTAGAACCTCTTGAAATTAGCAGGATCATCAAAGAGTAATCTGATTATCCAACATCAAGATACAAATTAAATTAAATTTAATTTATTTTATTTTTATTTATTAGATCTATAAAATTAGATCTAAAATATCTCAGATCTAATATAGATTCAAGCAAAAAAATTTTGAAATATCTCTCTTGATCCAGTCAGATCTAAACAAACCTGACCCAGGAAATCAGGATTTCTCCTTCACTTCTGAGCTTCCTTCAGATCATAAGGTAGTGTCCCATCTTTGAGATAAGTGATCAATGGATCGATCTAGTAGGGCTCATGGTCGATCTGCATTGTAGATTGTGGTTCCTCTATACTCAAGCATTTCAGCACTTCAAAGTATACCTCTTTGGAAAGTTCGTTGGGGATGAGTGTGGCTAGCTTGAAAAGGAGGTCGGTCCTGATGTTCTCTACCCTTGGAATCTGTCAGATGCCAAAGCCATTGAAGGTTGGGGTCAGGCTATTCACTCTTTCAAGATACTTCATCATATTTTCCTCCTAAGCTTTGTAACTGCCACCAACCTGTTCCACCACCAGCTATGAATCACTATAGACTTGAAGCTGATCGACTTCTAGTTTCTTGGCAATCTTGAGCCCCTCTATCAGAGCTTCATATTCTGTCCCATTATTTATTACAGAAAACTCAAAGTGTAGTACATATTTGATAATGACCCCCTCAGGGTTGATCAGGATCAGCCCAGCACCTGCACCTGAGGCATTGGAGGAGCCATCCACATACAAGGCCCAGAATCCTCCGAGAAGATCTACTCTCTCTCCAGAAAAGCTTCACTATAACTATGGAATGCTAGTGCCATTCTGTTTGGATTCAGCATCATCCGAGATCGTACACTATACTATAAAATTGGTTAGTATCTAAGCCTTGATTGATGGCCAAGGTTGATAATTGATGTCAAACTCTGTCAGCTCAATAGCCCACTTCATAATTCTTTCAGAAGCATTAGTTCGATGAAGAACTGCTTTGATGGACTGATCGGTGAGGAGCATTATGGTGTGCCCCTAAAAATAGGATCAAAGTCTCCTAGCTACAATCAGAAGAGTGTAAGTCAATTTTTCTAGTTTAGTGTACCTGATCTCCACATCTCTCAAGACTCAGCTCATGTAGTAGATCGGTTATTGCAATTTTGCCTTTTCCTTGACCAGGACCACTGCTAGGGCTACAGGAGAGATCGCCAGGTATAGGAATAATTCTTCTCCAGGCTTGAGCTTTGCCAATAGTGGGGGCAAACCAAGATAGTTCTTGAGTTCTTTGAATGCCTGTTTGCACTCTGCCATCTAGCAGAAGTTCTTTGGTTGCTTCAGGATCTGGAAGAAGGGCATACACCGCTCAGCCAACTTTGAAACAAAGCAGTTTAAGGATGCCACCATTTCGATCAAATGCTGAACTTTCTTTATCGATTTCGGGGTGGTCATCTCCTGGATGGTCCAGATCTTCTCCAAATTAGGTTCGATCCTCCATCTTGAGACCATAAATTCTAGGAATTTTTCTGAAGTCATCATGAAGGTGCATTTAGTCAGGTTCAGCTTCATCTTATATCTTCAAAGGGTGTTGAAGATTTTATCAAGGTCGGCAATATGATTGAACGAGATCTGACTCTTGACAAGCATATCATCCACATTGACTTTTATGTTACTGTCAATCTGCTCCTTGAAGATCTTATCGATCAGGCATTGATAGGTTGCGCCTACATTTTTAAGCCCAAAGAGCATGATCCTATAACAATAAAGACCATAATTAGTAATAAAAGTAGTTTTCTCCTCATCCTCTGGTGCCATCTGGATTTGATTGTAGCTGGAGAAGGCATCCATGAAGGTAAGAAGCTCATGGCCTGAAGTTGCATCCACCAGCTGGTCAATTTTGGGCAGGGGGTAGCTATCCTTTAGGCAAGCCTTGTTCAGCTTCTTGAAGTCGATACACATTCTTTATTTATCATTGGCCTTCTTGACTAGGACCATATTGAAAACCCAGCTCAAGTAATGGACTTCTCAGATGAATCCGACTTTGAGGAGCTTATCCACTTCCTCCACTATTGCCTTCTGCCTTTCTGATGCATGGCCTCGAATTTTCTCTTTCACGGGCCTGCACTTAGGATCGACAGCCAATCGATGTTTCATGACTTTGGCATCAATTTCTGGCATGTCTGCTAGGACCCAAGTGAAGACGTCAGCATTCTTTCATACTTTCATTGTCCAGAGGGATGGTCATAAGATCTTCCATGGGCTCGCTCCACTCCTCAGTAAGATTGTCGCAAACATCCAGCCCATCAATCGGGTAAGGGTCGGATTGGCTTCCTTTTTGTAAGATGATGGAGTAGCAGTGCTTGGCCAAAGCTTGATCTCCCCTGATCACCACTATTCCAGTATCTATTTGGAACTTTATTTTCAAGTAGTAGGTTAATACCATGCTTGGAGTGCATTCAGACCAGGTCGGCCAAGAATGGCATTATAGGCAAATATGGTCTTTATGACAAAAAAGTCAACCTATGCCCTGGCCTATTTTGGGTATTGTCGTGCAGTCATAGATAGCATTATTATTCGTTCAATTGGCACAGCATCGCTAGTGAAGCCCACTAGTGGGGGTTCATAGGTTCCAAGTGGTTATTGGATATAGACATTTTGGAGAAAGCATCATAAAATAAAATATCGATGAAGCTTCTATTATCTATCAGAATGCGGTGTATATCATTGTCAGCAATGTTTAAAGAGATTATAACTGCATCATTATATGGGAACTAGACCCCTTGGGCATCCTCGTTGGTGAAAGTCATGGGCTCCTTAGTCCTCTGCCTCTTCGCAGGCTCCATCGATCCGCTAATCTCCTCTCGTCGAAGTCCCCCAAAGAGAGTGTTGATTATGCCAAGCAGGGGTCAATCCTCTTGTTGCTCCTCCCTCCTTGGTGGTTCTCGGAGTGGGGGGTCCCTCGATCGATCCTCCTATCATCCAGGCCGACATCGTAGGAATCTATCGAGCCTACCCCACCTAACGAGCTCCTTAATCTCATCTTGGAGCTGAATGTATTGTTTAATATTGTGACCATGATCACGATGATAAAGGCAGAACTTATTGGGATTGCACTTGTCGGGATGAGTGCGCATCCTTTTCAACCTCGGTAACTACTCTCTAACTTTCATCAGCACCTGGGTTTTTGGAGCATTAAGGGGAGCGTAGTTGTGGAACCTTCTAAGGGGGGAGCCCCATCGTGCCCTTCTATCAGGGCTTTTTCATCTCCAAGCCCAAGGAGGAGTTCGGACTTGCTTGCACTCGAGGGGAGTTCTTGAGCATGGCTTTTCTTCAGCTGCGGGCATACTTGATTCGCCCACTCATCGCTCTCTGGCGGCTTCACTATCTTTGGCCTTAAAGGCCTCTTCTTCTCAGACGTAACCTTCAGCCCGAGCCAGCATATTAGCAAAATTTTTAGGGTATTTCTTCTCCAGGAAGAATAGTAGATCATTATTTTGAAGGTTGTCCTTCAGTGTGGCCAGAGTGATAGACTAGTCCAAATTATGGACCTCCAATGCAGTAGCATTGAACTAGGTGACATAGGCCCGGATGGACTCTCCTTCCTTCTACTTGACGTTAATGAGGAAGTTCGAACCTCGATGGAGGTGCCGGCTGCTAACGAAATGAGCCATAAATTGGTGGCTTATTTGATCAAAGGAAAAGATGGTACCTAGCTTAAGGGTCGGGTACCACTTCCTAACTGCTCCATTCAAAGGGGATGGAAAAGTTCGACACAGAATGGTGTCTGACGCACCATGGAGTAGCATCATTGTTTGGAAGACCTCTAGATGGTTGATCGGATTGATAGTCCCATCGTAGCTCTCGAATTGGGGGAGCTTGAAGTTCGGTGGGATGGGTTCCTATATAATCTTCTAGGAGAAAGGAGGGTCAGTGCAGATGTCATTGCTATGGAAGGAGGGAGCATGGCAGAGTTCTTTGATCTATCAATTCATTTTCTATAGTTTTTGGTCTAGAAGATCCTCATAATCGTGGATCTTCAAAGTCTTCTAGCTGAATGAGGATCGAGTTCCTCCGGGGGTTGAGTCCTAATCCGAGCAAGGGCTCTCCATCCTCTACTTTCCCTTTTTGGAGGTCACCGGCCGACTTGCCAAAGTCGGTCATCCCCAGACTAGGTCCTGGAGTTTTGGAGAAGCCTACTCTAACTGAATTGATGCTGGGGGCTGTAGCTACTGCATGACCTATACTGCTTCAGTGAGACCGCAAACCTGCTAGACTAGCAGGTTGAACTACTCTACATCCACCATAGTAGCTGATGGAGCTCGAGATGCAGGAGATGAAATAGGGATGGCCAGATCTGGATGAGATCGGATCGTGGAGGCGATTGACCATTGGGTTGAAGCCTTCCTGGAAGGCATCTTTACTGGAAAGAAAATTATGAATCGAAAGAAGAAAAATCTCTACTGGGCACCCCTTTAAGAACAAGGGAACCTCAAGAATGAGAGCGTCCTTCCTCCAACTCCAATCCTGTTGGTGCAAAATTTGGTTATCGTTGGAATCGAGACTGGAGTCGGAGAAGATGAGGTCATTGTTGGTGACCTACAAAATAAGTCTTGTCTGGAGTCGGAGGTGGTGGCTCTGGCAAGACCCTTCGATGATCAAGTCAACTCTTTCGGCCAACAGAAATAGAGTGCTCAGAGAGATTTTAGTAGAGTTTTTAGAAAGAAATTGAGAGCTTGGAGAAGAAGGCATATCTAGAGGATCTCTTATATAGGCGAAGTCCGTAACAAACTGATAGTGACAACTATAATCATCTAGTAGTAGGCCATTTAGGACCAAGTGGGGTTTATTACGGAGGGTCGTGTCTGTTGTCATGATTTGCCAATCCATCGGAGTCTGACAACTCAAGTTCAGATGGGATAGCCATAGGTAACGAAGAATTCTTAGCTAACACCATTCCAAAGAAGTTTGGAGGTTCTTGAGATCAGCCATGCTTGGGCCATCCTTTGCCATATCATGAGTCGGTGTCGAGGCCTTTTTAGAGAACTAGTAAGAGGAGTCTGAGAGAAGCTCGATGGGCCAAGAAGCCCAGGAAGAGTTCGACTGGCGACGAAGCCTGCCTAGAGTTCAATCATCGAAGGAGTCCGATTGAAGGAGAAGTTCAATAGGAGTCCGACTGCTGAAGGAGTCCAGCTAAAGGAGAAGCCCAATAGAAGTTTGATTATTGAAGGAGTCCAACTAAAGGAGAAGTTCGACAGGAGTCTAACCGTCGAAGGAGTCCGACTAAAGGAGAAGTCTGATAGAAGTTTGATAGGTGGAGAAGTTCGATGGGTGGAGAGGTCCAAAAGAAGTTAGACTGATGGAGAGGTCCAAAAGGAGTTCGATTGGTGGAGAAGTCCGATTGAAGAAAAAGTTTGGGAGGAGTTTGACTGACGAAGAGATTTGAAAGGAGTTTGAGTGGTGGAGAAGTCCAGCTAAAGGAGAAGTCTGACAGAAGTTCGACTGGCCCCCAATCTAGCCAGGCTAGATTGCCCAGGGGACCGATCTCACTATTCAAGTTCATTCAAAGGGGATCCAATGATAGGAGGGTGATCGAGATTGCTATGAGACTAGATATTTAGCCAAACTTCGATGGGAGTGGATTTATCCCCAACAGTAGCCCTGTCGAAGTAGTTTGTGAGATAGGGATCTAGCCCCTAGGTGACTTCTGCAGATTTCTTCATGCACTTTTCATAATACAAAATCGACCTTAAAAGGTTGGAGACATCTTAAGAGTAGCGAAGAATATGATCTTTTATACAACATGCCATCATATAGAACATACTAGGAGTCCTGATTTCTTAATTTCCAAGCTTCTTTCGAATCATGAGGGAGAATCCAGTCTTTGAGATAAGCAACTAGCGAGTTGATCCAGCTGGGCTCATGATGGACCTGCATCATAGATTGTTGCTCCTCCATGCTTGGGTGTTTCAGAATTTCAAAAAAGACTTTCTTTGGTAGTTTGCTTAGGGCAAGTGTGGCTAATTTGGAGAGAAGGTCGGCTCTGGTATTTTCTGCTTTTGGGATCTATTGAATATTAAAGCTGTTGAAGGCCGTGGTCAGACTTCTTATCTTTTCCAAGTATTTCATCATACTTTCCTCTCGAGCTTCATATTGTCACTGACTTGTCCCACGACCAACTAAGAGTTACTGTAGACATGGAGCCGATCCACCTCTAGTTTCCTCGCTATTCTCAATCTCATGATTAGCGCTTCATACTCAGCCCCATTATTTATTATAGAAAATTTGAAGTGCAATGCGTAATCGGCAATAACTCACTTCGGGTTAACCAGGATCAATCCTGTGCCTGCACTCGAAGCATTGCATGAACCATCCACATACAATGCCTAGAAGACATCAGGAAAGTTTGCTCTTTCTTCAAGGGAGCTCGGCTACAGCCATGGAGCATAGATTTCATTCTACTCAAGTTTTGTCTCATCCAAAATGGTACACTCCACTATGAAATCTACCAATATTTGAGCCTTGATCGATGGCCGAGGCTGAAAGTTGATATAAAACTCTATAAGCTTAATTGCCCATTTTGCGATTCTCCCAAAGGCATCTATTTGATGAAGAACTACCTTGATTGGTTGATCAGTGAGGAGCATTATAGTGTGCCTTTGGAAATAAGGTCGGAGCCTTCGGCTATAATCAACAAAGCCTAAGTTAGCTTTTCTAACTTAGGGTATCTGATCTCAGCTTCCCTCAGAAATTAGCTTATATAATAGATCGGTCATTGCACTTTTGCCTTTTCTTTGACTAAGACCACCGCAAGGGCTGCTGGGGAGACCATCAGGAACAAAAATAGTCCTTCTTTAGGTTTGGATTTTGCCAGCAGGGGAGGTGAGCCGAGGTAGTTCTTGTTGGGATAAACTATCCTCTCTCTGATCGGCATGGCCGCTGGTGATTAGCCAAGCAACAAGGGACAATCTCCTAGGATTAATGTGGAAGCAAAATAATGGATTCAAGAGAAAAGGGAGAAAGAGAGCATAAGAGTTTTTCAGAAGAAAAGAGCTTTACTCAATGAATTCAGCATCATCTGCAATCTTGACCTATTTTTAATATTTATACTTTACAAAAGGATCAAGCCCCAAGCTCATAGAAAAACTTTTCAAAATCCAAACATCTCACATACACAAAACAAACCCATAAAAACTGAGCTGGCATAGTTTTAGACTGAATCGGCTAACCTACGATTGGGTCGGCTCAGTCTGAGACTGAACCGACCCAACTGCATACTGTGCCAATAGCCCAAAAATACTGCTTTCTATCTGGATTTTCTTCTGAGACATAGCCAACTCAGCCCTGGAATGAGCCAGCCCAGTTCCCAACTTAGCCAGCTTAGTCTTAGAGTAAGCTGGCTCAATTTCTAAACTTTACTATCTGGGTGACACTGAGTCGGCTTAGTTTCTAAACTTTACTATCTGGGCTGATTTCTCTTCCAACTTGCTCTCATCTTCCCATTGAAGGGAAAATTCTATTTTTTGAGTTAGATTCGTTCAGATTTGATTTGACCAAGAGGAATATTTTTTCTTAAATCTAAATCAGATCTAATACTTTTTAGATCTGATTAGATGGATCTAACAAATAAAATAAAAATAAATTAAATTAGATTTAATTTGTATCTTGTTGTTGGGTAATCCTATTATCCGATGATGATTCTGCTGATTGCCTAAGGTTTTGGATGTATTAATGCAATCATTTGATCTCTACCGGTATCCACTCAGGTAGGATTTGGATATCTCCTCCTTCTCATTCTATCCTCCAAAGATCAGATCTAGATCTGATTTTGAAGGTCTTCAAAATAATTTTTGAAGATCTGGTATCGTCTCTTGCAGCAGTGCTGCCTTCTTCCTTTCTTGTCGCCTTTTTCTTGCCTGGATCGTACCAAACTAAAGCCCAAGGCCTCTTGAACGTGAAGAGGAGAGAGAAGATTAGAGGTAGGCATGGAGAAGAGAGGAGAGAGGCTATGTGGCATGGGCAAAGGAAGAACTCTTGAAACCTAGGCACATATAGGATTTATATAGATCCTACTGCGCTATGCAGTGCCACATCATCCTGGCCAATCACATCTCTTCATGCAATCAGATCTAAATCTGATTGGTGGGATGATATCACCTGATCCAATCAGATGAGAGCCTCTCTCAAACATCTTTGGATGGTGCCAAGACTGGTCAAATTAGAGTTTTAGGCACCACCTAAGTTTATTCCATGAAGCAACCTGGAGTCCCATCTATATGGGACTCCAGGCATCATCATCCTTTGGTGCACGCCTCCCTAGGCATGCACCCCCTCCCTTTCATCCTTTTAGTAGGTGGACAAAGGTCAAATCTCTCTCTTATGGGTGCATAATATATGGGCAAATGTCTAAGTGTCAAAGGTCAACATTTGACCAAAGTCAAAAGATAAGAATTAGCAGGTGACGGAAAATGGCAGGTGTTGTCTCAAATTTATCTCATAAATTAAGATAACCCTTTTCTGACCTGAACAATCTCCAGTCAGACCAAGTAAATGTACCTGAGTGAGTCCAAACATATTTGGCTCAGTTGAGACAACTTTTAATGATTGTTGAAGGAGAACGTTAGACTCAATCGTGTGCTAGCACGATTTTCTTGAACCTAATTGAATCTTATTTAAATCAGTTGAACTAGGTTAGTCCAATTGATGATATCCAGATCCAAACCCTTATTTGTGTGATCCAATTAGGTTTAGTTCCGTATGGTAATGGGATATGTCATGATCTCTATCATCGACACCATCGAAACATCTTCTGATGGATCAAAACTTTTCTGATTCAGACAACTAGTATGATCGATCATCCAAATCATTCTAATTGCTCCCAAAATCCGTCGGTGACACCTAGCAGTACATGGTGGCAACCCATTAAAACTAAGAATGAACCTCTCGGTGTACTTACCTGTGTGATTAAGTTCCTCTATCTTAAGCTTCGATTGGATTAGTGTTAAGATGAACTCGTCAAACCCTAATATCCATCATATGATTAATCATTCAATTCAAGTCCAATATGAAAACCTTAATAGAAACTCTTTCTATTATTTCACTCTACCATGGCCATGGGCGTATGGACTTGATTCTCATGATCATCATATGGCTACTCCTCATCCATCAAGGTAGATAGATTCTCTATTGGTGCAATCCAATTCCTATAATGAACATACTATAGCCAATATACACCTCAGGGTTTTGAATGGCTAGAAGATCGAGTTATAGTGTAGTCAAACTATAATACCCTCAAGGTGAACTGTCGATGCACCTTAGGTCAAAGAACCAGACACATAACTGCAGCTTCAAGACAGTCATCGACGAGAAAGTAGACCTCCTAATGACTACTCAAGATGGTCATGCTTAGTGTCCTTGTTCTCCAATGAGTACCTATAATCTTGCTCCGGTGTCTTTACACCGTAGTCTCAAGACTCATCTACTATAAAAAAGTGATTATACACCAACCTTTCAGATCAACCACCATCCTCATGATGATCCTACGGTCGGGAGCATTTTATGAGTTAATAATGAAAATTCTTATCTTAAATTTTCAACTCTTAAAAATATGAACTATCATTATCATTAACTCAAGGGATGTATCACAGACACTAAATACACATTATGATAGAAAATAATCTATTTTATTATTTATAGTCAAAATAATAATTTTTTTCTTAGAAGTGTATAATAAGTGTCAGGTAATTCTGGCTTCTAGGGCCCACATATCTAACAAACTTCCACTTGAGCTAAAGCTAATTAGCTACAATTCTAAGTCCCATCTTCTCAAGGTGGGCTTCGATCTTCTGCGAGCCCAATGGCTTTATGAGTGAGTTTGTTGCATTGTCTACGGAGTCGACTCTCTTGACCTCGATGTAACCTTTCTCTAGATAATCATGGATGAGATGGTATCGCTGCTCGATGTGCTTGGATTTTTGGTAAGACCTTAGCTCCTTAGTAAGAGCTATGGCACCATTATTATCACAGTATAGAGGAATGGTATCTGATGGCATCACTCCGATCTCTACAGCAAATTTCTTGTACTAGAAAGCCTCCTTCACAGCTTCTGACGTAGCGATGTATTCTGCTTCCATGGTGGAATCTAAGATCACTGTCTGCTTGAAACTCTTCCAACTAATAGCACCACCATTACATACAAATAGACTTCCAGATGTTGACTTTTGATTATCTACATTGAACATAAAATTCTAGTCTTTATACCCCTGGACTTGGAGTTCTCCATTACCAAAAATCAAGAACATATCCTTAGTTCTTCTTAAATACTTAAGGATACATTTCATATAAGTTCAGTGTTCTTCACTTGGATTTGACTGATATCTACTTGTGACACTCACAGCATGAGCTATATCAGGTCGTGTACATAACATGGCATACATGAGGCTCCCTATTGCTGAAGCATAAGGGATCTTGCTCATGCGTTCTATTTCCTCAGGTGTGCTAGGGCACATCTTCTTGGAGAGATGAATGCCATGTCTGAAGGGTACCAAACCACTCTTAGAGTTTTCCATGCTAAATCTCTTTAGCACTTCCTCTATGTATATTTTCTGTGAAAGTCCTAGCATCCTATTCAGTCTATCTCTATAAACCTTAATTCCTAAAATAAAGGATGCTTCTCCTAAATCTTTCACAGAGAATTCTTTGGATTACCATATTTTAACTGTGGTCAACATGGGAATATCATTCCCAATAAGGAGGATCTCATCCACGTACAATATGAGGAAGATAATAGCACTCCCACTAACCTTTTTGAAGACACATAGTTCCTCCTCATTTTTGATGAAATCAAACAATTTGATCACATCATTAAAATGAGTATTCTAGCTTTGAGATGCTTGCTTAGGTCCATATATGGATCTTTGTAGCTTGCATACCTTATGATCAACATCACTGGATGTGAAATCTAGCGACTGTTCCATATAGATATCTTCCTCAAGGTATCCATTTAATAATGCCATTTTCACGTTCATTTATCGTATTTCATAATCAAAATAGGCTGCAATAGCAAGCAATGTGTAGATGGATTTTAGCATAGCTACTGACGAAAAAGTATCCTGATAGCCAATGCCTTCGCATTGACTATACCCTTTTGCCACTAATGTAGCTTTGAATGTCTCCACATTTTCATCTGCACCAATCTTTCTCTTGTAGATCCATTTACACCCAATAGGTATAATACCTTCTGGTGGATCTACCAAGGTCCAGACTTGGTTTGAGTGCATCGAGTGAATTTCTGACTTCATTGCCTCTAACCATTTCTTGGAGTCGATATTCGATATCACCTCGTCATAGGTTTTGGGATCATCACCATGAATCCCATTACCTACGAGGAATATTTTCTCTATTTTTTCTGAAATAGTACCTAAGTACCTCTTAGGAGGACGAAAAACCCTTTTCGATCTACGAGGTGGAGGAGGTAGTGATTGTGTTGGCTCAACCAGATTTGGTTCCATTTGGTCCTTAGCTCATTGCTTTTGTGATACTTTCTCCTTGAGCTTGATCTGCTTTCCAATGCTGCCATCTTGAATAAACTATTTTTCAAGGAAGATGGCAAGCCGACAAACAATCACATTATGATCTTCTAGAAAGTAGAAATAATATCCTAATGACTCTTTAAAATATCTTATGAATTGAGCTCTAAAGGATCGAAAGTCTAACTTATCCGCTTGTTGTCTTTTGACATGAGCCGGACAATCCCAAATTCTGGGATGACTCGGACTTGGTTTCTTACTATGTGATATCTCATATGGTGTGGTTGTAATGATTTTAGAAAAAATCCTATTCAGTAAGTATATTGCTGTTAACAGACTATGTTCTCAAAGAAAATTAGGAAGGTCTGTGAAGCTCATAATAGATCGGACCATATCTAATAGGGTTCGGTTCCTCCATTTGAAATCCCATTGAGTTGAGGTATTCTAGATGGAGTCCATTGAGAGATTATGTCATTTTGCTTGAGATAGTTAAGAAACTTTTGACTAAGATATTCACCTCCTCGATCTGATTGAAGAACCTTAATGAATTTTTTAGTTTGCTTTTCGACTTCATATCTGAATTCCTTGAACTTTTCAAAAGCTTCAGACTTATGTCTCATAAGATACATGTACCCATATCAAGATAAATCATCGATGAAGGTTATGAAGTAGACAAAATTGCCTCTAGCCGGCACATCAAATGGGCCGTGCACATTAGTATGTACTAGGGCAAGTAAATTTGTGGCCCTTTCTCCATGTCCTACAAAAAGGAGCTTAGTCATTTTGCCATGAAGACAAGATTCACAAATTGGATATGACTCAGAAGTCAATGGACTTAATAGTCCAATTTTTTCCAATTTGTTAATCCTATCTTTTGCTATATGACCTAGTCTAAGGTGCCATAGATATCTATCATTTGGACAATCTCTGGGTCGTTTTGTTCTTATGGCATTTATATTTGCTCGATATTAAAAATAGATACATCAATATATAACTGATAGAGACCATTAATGACGAAACCACTTGCAATTTTATTTCTTTCATAAAGAATATTACAATGATCCTTAAGAAAACTAATTACATAGCCTTCTTGTGCTAAATATGAAATAGAAACTAAATTTCTACTTGCAGCAGGCACATACTAACAATCCCTAAGTACTAAATCTAAGCTAGATGGTAGTCGAAGAGGGTAGGTTCCCACGACCATAATAGTAACTATTGCTCCATTTTCAACACGTAGGATCATCTCACCATCCTTCATCCTCCTGCTATCCTCAAGACCCTGCATAGAAGTGCACAAATGAGCACTAGAACCAGAGTCAAGCACCCAACTAGATGCAGAAGAAATCGTAAGGTTAGATTCAATAACGAGCATACCTCCAGAAGGACCTGCATCCTTCTTATTCTTCGGGGTGGCTAGGTAAATAGGACAGTTTCGCTTCTAGTGGTCGTCTGTGTTACAATATAAACACTTTTCTTTGTCAATGGCCTTCTTCTTCAGCTCTGCTTTTTTCTTCTTTCTACCTTCCACCTTTTGACTTTTCACAAACTTCTTCTTCTTTCCAAAAAACCTTCTCTTGGAAGAAGTTCATTCCATAGCAAGCACTGAGCCTTTAGAACCTTTCATAGAAAGTTCAGTAGTAACCAACATGTTCATAAGTTCGGCCAGAGTACTCTAAAGTTTATGCATATGGTAGTTCATGATGAATTATCCATATGCATCAGTCAAGGATTGTAGAATTATGTCATTCTGTAGATCCTAATCTAACTTTACTCCAAGCTTCTCAAGCTCAAGTCCTTGATCATCATCAGATAATGATCTTGGACTAACTACCCATCATGCATCTTAGTCTTAAAAAGTCATTTAGTGACTTGATTTTTGGCTGCACGATACTGTTCACCAAACAACTCTTATAGGTGAGCCAACATTTGGCAAGCAGTCTTGATATCTTCATGTTGGCACTAAAGCTCATCAGACATCGAGCCCAACATGTAGTATCTGACATTGTTATCTTCATCCATCCATTTATCGAGAGATGCTCTCTATTTAGTGGATGGACGAATTGGTAAGATGGGGGGATTTTGGTCCAATACATGAGTTAACTTCTCAGAATCCAAAATAATTTTGAAGTTTCAGAGCCAATCCTTATAATTAGGTTCGATCAGTCTATGGATGTCCAGGATATG